>JANHGC010002556.1:217049-257495 GCA_027560395.1 Boaedon fuliginosus | reverse complement strand
AGGAGCTCCAAGGTATGTGATCCTGTTCATCATTAAACCATCTTTCCAAACAGCCTCCATGCTTCCAGAGTGTTTTTTCACACTTGGAACTGAACCCAGAAAGATATTTCTTCCAACACCTTCTTCCCCTCTCTTTCTTTTCTTTTGAAATAGTTTTAAATATAGATGATAGAAATAGAATTATAATTGTATAAAGCTCTAGAAATATCTGAATAGAGACAATATGCTGTTTTAACATTTTTAAAATTGTGAAAAATAAAAAAAAATGTTTGTTTCTATTGATAGGCAGTTTTCTGCTTATCTTCAGTCAGCTTAATTACTATAGATGTGAGAATACTGACATATATTGGGTTATTCTTTGTTCTTTTCAAACAACTTCTCCAATTCTCAAGATGGGAATTCTTCCACATGTCAGCACATTGAACCCAACTTTAGTAGAGATTGAGCAATGTTAACTTATAAAAGCAGGTAAATTTCTCCCATAATATCACATCACTTTCTATTAGATATGCTGTTTGTCTTAAACAGCAGACATGAGGAAGATGAATTTCTAAGAAGAATATATGATTAGATTGTTTTATTTATTGTTAATCTAAACTTTCTTGGCATGGATACTTTAAAAGATGTGTATGTTTTATGTCAAATACCATGCACACAATTTAATACATTAAAAAAGGATCTCCAGTTATGATGTTTGAAAATGTCTAATGGATTTAATAGAGCAGGCATGCTGAAATGAAGGAAAGTGAAGGCCATAGGAGGCAGGGAAAACACACACACATACATATTCAAGACAATATGTATTCACAGTCACTCAGAGCTACAGAATAGAGTCATACTTTGCTGAAAATACATTATCTCCAGACAAATAGCTAAAACAATTTAAGTGGTTTGCCACCTTGCTGAACCTTTCCCCTAGCTGCCCTGGAGGGCTACTGGACCGACAGCCAACTGTCATGCAAAAGGTTTCAGTTACAGAGGAGCGATTAATCTCAGGCTATCTCTGCAGCTTCACCCCATGAGCAATGAGGAGAGGACGCCCGGGCTCTCAGAGTGAAAAGGGAGGGATATATAGCCGCCCCTAATTGCTCACCCTGAAGGGCATTTATCATCCTGGAGGGACTTGCCATCTGTCCTTGTTAGCATTTGTTTCCTGTAACAGTTAACAAATTCAAAGGTGTCAAAAGATAAAAGAGGTAGAGATCAACACTTAGTGGATTTAACAATTAATTCAAGAATTGTTACTGGATCAGTGACTTGACCCAGAATTCAATAATGCAGCTTTGAGGTCAGGAGCATGGGATGGGGTAGAGAGCTAATTCCAAAGAGCATCTAATTTTTTTTTAATTGTGATACCCTTTTTTCTATTCTGACAGTAACTCACAAATGCATTTTTTTAAATAAAAGAGACATGATTTGAGGGCTGTGGTTTATAGCTCCAAGCAACTTGAAAGTAATTGATGTGTCTGCTGCTGCTGCTGCTGTGGCAGATTTTACTTTTATTCCAGTTGTTTTCATCTCTTTTCCTTTACGTGTAAATTTGTTTTAAATCAAGGGGAAAAACAGAGAGTCTCAAAGAGCATAAGGAGCTGTAATCCTAAATCTTATTGTAATACTGCTCTTTCTATTCCTGCAGATTAAAGATCGGATATAACTTAAAAGAAGCAGCATTCTAATCACTACATATTGGACGTGGGTCTCCTTTGACATCAGAAACTGAAAATGAGGTTGCCATGGGAACTGCTCGTACTGCAATCGTTCATGTTGTGCCTTGCAGGTAATGTGTCATTTTTAAAACTTTTTTTTCCCCTCGTTTATTTCTGATTTTTAAATGCCACTGTAATATTACACATTCATTCCAAAGGCCACTGTGCTTCGTATGTGAATGATACAGCAGCAACAATAGCTGTCTTCCTGGCCTACATTTAACTTAAATGCTTGAATGGATTCCACAATGCTTTTAACTTCTTCCTTTTATTACTGCTAGTATTTTCCATGCTTAGATTCAAGGTGCTTCAAAGTTCAACCATTCTATTCGGTTTTGTGTGTGTGTGAGTGTGTGTGTAAATTTAGAGTGGTTTGTTGACAGCAACTGTTCTCTCTCTCTCCCCTATCCTAAACACTCCAACTATAAGAAAGCACTTTTTAAAGATACTAGAGTTTGACCTGATTTTTATTATGTCTGGTTGTGAATAGTATAACTACAAAGTGAATAATAAAATACAGAAATGGAATCCCTGATCCTTGTTTTCTGTTAATTTTGAGACTTTGATATTTTTTTCTGTCTCAGCCTTCATCTCCCTTTTTATATAAAGCTTCCCTGTACTTGCATGTGTTTGATGGACACAAGGATTTATTAAAATTTTAATATGCAGTGTGCAGTTTTTACATAATGAGGGGTGAGATTCATGTGGTGGTCAGAAATGTTGATCCTTTAAGCTGCACTGGGTTTTTAAACTTCACAAAAGCAAATCAAAACAATTTTTTGAAGGGGAAAAAGACTTGAGTTAATTGTGACAGCTACCTGCAGCAAACCAAGATTTCATTAAAAAGACATTACAGAGTGACAATGCAAGCTCCATCTCATATGTATTTGCACAGAATTGCAGATATTGATGAAAAGAGCAGAACTACCACTATTTTGCCACAAATAGCGACAGCACTGCTTCACACTGCTTTACAGCCCTCTATAAGCTGTTTACAGAGTGGGCATATTGCCCCCAACAATCTGGGTCCTCATTTTACTGACCTCGGAAGGATAGAAAGCTGAGTCAGCCTTAAGCCAGTGATAATCGAACTGAGGGCAGTTGGCAGAATTAACTGGCAATACTGCATTCTAACCACTGCGCCACCACGGCTTTTCAAGAATGATCTATTTTTATCCTTTCGAGGAAAACGTGGTCAGCTAGTGGTGCTCAAATCTGCCTAGACAAAAATGGTGGTGCTTTCCTGATGTCCCTTTCTACTAGAGATCTACAACATTCTTATTAGCATTATTAATGCTTTATTTTGCACAATTCAAGACAGCTTTCATAATACTCCCATTCCTCACAACAAGAACCCTATGAGGCGGGTGAGTCCGAGAAAAAGTAATTGACCCAAAGTCACCCACCTGGCTTTCATGCCTAAGGGAGGACTAGAATTCACAATCTCCCAGTTTCTAATAAATCACTTAGCTAATACACCAGTCTGTCTCTCAACCTGTGTTAGTAGCTTATTCTTGTATTATAATTATTCCAAAATAATTTTAAAAAGTGAAATAATATTCATTGTTGCCGGACAGTAAATCCTTTCAGTTGGGAGCAAGAAAATCATGGGATTTTAAAATGTGCATCACAATGTGTACCTTACTAAAGTATTTCAAAGGCTATTTACTTTTCAGGTATCCCTAGACCTGTAAGTACATTTGCAAGAAAAAAATATGATTACAAGACTATAGTATAGTTCCCATACTATAATTGAGCAATAATATTTCAGTTAATATTCACCTTATAATATGGCTTTATTTAGGACTTTCTCTTCTTCAAATAGCTGTTAATGCAATGATAGCTTTTTTCTTCCTCTTGGAGCTCTGGACTGCCTGACAGTATTCTGGAGAATCCTCCAAAAATCTAGAGCAACTTTCCCAGGACATAGGATTGATGGAGGGAGAGGGGGAAAATTGATGAAAATTGTTTTCTTCCCTTCTGCATTAGGGCCTGGAGAATGAGCATACCATTCATAGAATAATAATGGATGCAAGTTCTATTATTTTTTAGAAGAATGTTTAAATCATGAAACACTTCTTCAAGCTGTTTTATTTATTTATTTATTTGATTTATATCCCGCCTCTCTTCACCCATATGGGGAACTCGAGGCGGCAAACTTCTGTAATTTCTAGATCAAACAGTAGTCCTCACTTAACAAGTGCCCTGCTTAGCAACTGTTTAAAGCTATGATGGTGCTGAAAAGTCACTTGATGACCAGACCTCATACTTATGTCTTCACAGTCGTATGATTGAGATTCAGACACTTTGCAATCAGCAGATGCTTTTGACAGCATCACATGATCATCATTTGCACACTTCACAATTGGCTTCCAACAAGAAGAGTCAGTAGGAGTTGGCAATAAAATCACAAGAACCAGTCACATGATGTCTCACTTAACAACTGCAGGTGATTTGCTTAATGACCATAGCAGGAGTGATGTAAGTCCAGCATGGTCCTGGGATATTTCACTTAATGAGTGCATCACTTGGTGACAGAATTGACAGTCCCAATTGTAGTTGTTAAGTGAGGACTACCTATATAAGTAATTAGTTTGGTTAATGAGAACAAATAAATTGCTTCACCTTCCACTTTCTAAATCTTTATTGACTCTCTTGTCTGGGATTTATGGCATAGTTAACAATTGCCTATCAATGATATAAAAATTGGAATCTTACCTATATATTGAATGCAATATTCTAAAAATATGAATGTTTGTTTTGTCTTGCTGTATTATCACTGTGTCACATTTTCTCAAGTATTGCTCTAGAAATTGTTTTATAATTACTAGGAATACTTTTTCAGGAAAATAGTTTAGTAAAATTTAAATAATTTTTTCCCATACAGAGATTTCTAGCTCTGTTACTGTGTCTGCTGGGGAAGAAAGCATCAAGAATTTCAAAAGTGACCTACAGTTATATGATAAAAATACAACACCTGAACTCAGGCCTGAAAAATCAATTTATTCCAACAATTTAGATAGGAAAGAGGAGGAAAGGAATATTCCAAGCTTCCTCAAGCATGTGTCCAATGTTGAAGTCAGTGTAGGAGACCTAGCTAAATTTTCGGTTACTGTTACTGGCAATCCAAAACCCCAGATACAATGGTTTTTCAATAATGTTAAACTAATATCATCTGTAGACTATAAATTTGTGTTATATGAGGAAAGCTGCAGCCTCATTATTCTTTCTGCAAATTTCGAACATGAGGGAGAATATACTTGCATTGCTAGTAATGTTCATGGCGAGACAGCTTGTAGTGCTTATCTGAAAATAAATCCTAAAGAAGGTAGCGCAGAATCAGAGACAATCAGTTCAGTTTCTACAGAGGTGATAGGAGGCCCTCAGTCTCCACATTTTGTTAAAAAACTAAATTCTGCTCATTTTGTACAAGGTGCTCCAGCTGTGTTTGAATATAATGTAACTGGACAGCCAGCTCCTATAATTCACTGGTTTAAGGGAAATGACCAAATTTTCTCCAGTGTACATTACACCATTATCCATAATCCAGATGGTTCTGGATCTCTGACAGTGAATAACTGTCAGAGGGAAGATGGAGGATTATACTTCTGTAAAGCAAGCAATATCTTGGGTGAAGCCACAAGTTATGCCGAACTTATTATCATCCAAGATGTCCCTGATGAACTTCCATATATAGACCAGAAAGGTACGCAGAGAAAATTGACTACGTTAGTTAAAGAAACTGCAAGAGAGCAGGCCACTGAGTCACAGATTAGTGCAGTTATACTTTCTGATGATAAAGGGCATAATGGACAGGAGTCAAGAGATATAACTGTAACCGACAATAAGCATTCCCTGTATAGTGCAGCTGATACCTTAATTTCTTTCTCAACAACTACTCTGCAGCAGGAATCTCTGCTTATCCAACCAGAGGCCTTGCCTGAGTCTCACAAAGTTGAAGAAATTGTAGACGTCGCTCATAAGACCAGTAATATTGTGGCTGCTACATCTTTAGTTGTGAGTGAGGTGACAGAACATAGTGGCTTTCTAGAACAGCACTCAGGAGCCATTGAAAGCTCACCACTACTTCAGGTATTTAGTTCTGAATTCCCTCAGTTTTCTGATATTGGTTTACCAGTTGTGGAAGAAGCAAACCATGAAGAAAAAGAAAAACAGTTGCCAATTAAGCTGCCAGAAATAATAAATCCAGAGTCCATTCAGGAAGAAACATCTCCATTAATTTCTATTATTTCTGAGGAAAAATATGGGATAGGTTTGCATAAATCTCTCATATTCTCAGCTCCAAAAACTGGAGAAGCTATCTCAGCCCAAGAATCTAAGCAAGAGGGGTATATTTCTGGAACTGAGACCATCCAAAAATTGTCCAAGGAAATATCTTTAGCATCCCACGTACATAAGTCAGAGAAGGGGGTTCTAGTGCAGGAAGAACAGAGTTTCCAGTCCATTATAGCAATCCAGCAACATGAGATCAATGAAGCTCTTACAGTGACCATTAATAACATGGACACACCTGAAAAGATTCAACCAACCCAAGAATCAATAAAGGCACTGCAGGTCCCTCTGATTGCCTCTGAAGAGATATTCCCCAAAGAAAAGACTTTTGAAGCAACTATGGAAGAGCTGCAAAAAGGCTCCCTGAAGCATGACCACCTTACGAAAGCAAACCTCATGGCAGAAGAAAAACAGAAGCTCTCCCATGAGCTCACCAAAACAATTCCTCAGTTGGAAGGCACAGTCCTAGCAGAGGTACAGAAAGAAAGTGAAAACCCGTTGCATTTGCCCATTGTGTTTGAACAAGCGACCCTTCCTAAAGAAGAGCATTTTAATACTGGGGTACCACCGGAAGAGGAAGTGGTATCTAGCAAAAGCCAAAGTCTGCTTCACAGCTTAATAACAGAAGAGCAGCTTCCCACAACAAGTGAAGAAGCTAAGTTTCTTTCTCCCCTGGAGGAAGTTGTTAGCCTGCAGCTGGTCAAAGAGCCTGTTTCTGTTTTGCATCTCCAGATCAATGATACTGAGCAAGTGTTGTCTAAGGAAGACATTTTGACTTTACCAAAACCTGAATGTCAAGCTGCGGTACAGAAAGCAGAAACCATGATTAAGCGTACCGCGGCTTGGGAGGAACAGAGCCCAATCTCTGCAGATACACTGGAAGCCATTCAGGATGGGATTGCTGGAGAAAAATCTTTGGCTACATCAGAGCCTCAGCTCCGTAAGTGTTTGACTCTGGTGACGGAAGAATGGCTACTGCCCAAAGAGCAAACGTTTCCTCAAATGGACACAGAGAAGAAAGCAGCCCTGAAGAAGGATGACTTTCAGGTGGTTATGCAGGCTTCAGCTATCACTGAAACGAGAGCCTTGGCTGCAGGGCACATTAAGCCATTTAAGGATGTTAAAAGCAAGAACTGTGGGGTAGCCTCTGAGTCCAAACTAATTTTGGAATCTGTATGTATTGAAGAATGTGGTGTTCCTATTGAGAATGCCGATCTGTTAGAAGCCACAGAGCAAGATTTTGCAGCACGAATCCAAGAAGGACAGTCAGTCAGGCTCCCATTAATACTACAAGAAAAGCAGTCTTTTAAGCAAGAACATCTGAGCAAACTCACAAGCCCAGAAAGTCAACATACAACACTTCACAAAGAATCGAGCATAGTGATGGGAGTGCCCCAAACTCTGGAAAGCCAAACTCTTTCTAAAGAAAGTCAACTTGCACAAGAAACTCCAGTGTGTTGCAGCCTAGATGTGAAACCCCCAGTAAGAAGCACCTTAAAAACAGCCCTCATAAATGAACATCTTTCATTTTCTTTTGACCCTTTCAATGATATAGAAAAGATTACATTAAGAACTGTAAAAATAGTCAGAGAACCTAAACATACTTTGTTCATCTGCCTTGTTACCAAAGAAAGTTCAAATACTGCGGAAATGAGTCTTCCCTTTGACGGAATATATTCTCATAAGGTTAGCGTAAGAAATGAATTGCAAGCTCCATTTCAGCCCGTTGTTTATGAAGAAAAATACATTCTAATGGCAGATGAACCCAAAGTTATACCTGAAACTAAAAGCTGTAACCTGGTTGTTATTTCTTCACCTTTCAGAGAAATGCACTCAGGTATTGTAACTGATATTCCCATCCAACAGCAAACAGTTGGGGATCTCACTGGTTATCTTGAGCCACAATATGCCAGAATTAGCACTGAATCCAAAACACAGCTGGAGCAACCTGCGTCTGCCCAGGAAGTCAAAATCCTTGCTCTAAAGGAGCAAATTAAAGATGATAGTTCATCAGTGCCTGCCTCAGCTGAAAAACCGACTTTCTCTCCAAAGGTGAGAGAAAGAAAAGAAGAACTTTCTGAGGAACATGACAAGGAGATTCGTTTATTTGAAGCTAAGGAAGAAAAAAATAGAAGTCCCATTATAAACCTAAGTTTGATCGACACCGTGGTTGAGGAAGGTGAGGGGGTGAAATTTGCTTCCAAAATAGCAAATGCTGAAGTGGTAAATTGGTATTATGAGAGTAATCTGATATTTTCAGGCAGTGAGTTCAAATGTTTGCAACAACATGACACTTACACACTCGTAATCAACCAAGCACTCAAGGAAGTACATCAAGGGAAGTACACCTGTGAGGCTCTGAATGAAAATGGAAAAACCTCAGCAACAGCAACACTCACAGTTGTAAAAAGAGGTTGGAATATGAGGATGAAATATTATTTTCCTTCACTGATTTTCTAACTGAGTAGAATATATACACGGACCTTATATTAATATCCAAAACAGTCTTCTGTAGGGCACTACAAACTAATCACAAAATTCACCCTTCTATTTTTTCCTTAGTGTGCCTGCACTTTCACTCTCCAGTTCCTCATACACGCTACCGTAGTATCTACTTTAGTCTTGGAAATTATTGTACTGTACTTTTCATTTTTGGGGTAATGTGATTACAGTACATTAACTATTATAATTTCTTTCAGAAATAATGGCAAGATAATTTGCAATTTATAATTGTAATATGTAATTATACCTTTTTAAAAAGAGTGCACGTCTTAAAGTTTCATCCCAATATCTACATAGAAATTACTCCTCTTTTCATGGTTACAATAAGGGAGCACATATTCAGGAGGAGGTTCCACTGAAAATTATAGGGCTCATTTATCAGTAAATAAATATAGACATTTCACTCTGTGTTGTGAATTTCCCCCCACTATTTGAACTTGCTTCTCACGTTTTATTTTGCCACTGTTTCTACACAACTTGGTGCAATTCTGTATATCGCATTCTTTGCTTGCTTGTCTTATTGTAGTAAGCAGAAAATCTAGTACCTTAAAAGCTCCACTATGCACTTCAGTGGAGGCTTGCAGTAGTCTAGCCATTGCCACATCACAATAACAGGTAATTGTTTTCTTTATTTCTAAACATCATTTTCTTCCACAGTCACTTTCCTTGAATTGTGCACGGACAGAAATCACCCATCCTGTTCCAGTCACTGTATTAAACAGAGATTTGGAATGATATCAATTTGTTGTGGTTCATGTACATATTGGTGATTGCAACTCCCCCCCCCCCTTGCTTTCGATTTTAGTTGCACCCATACTAAGAAGAAGGTTAGAATCCCAAGAGGTTGCTGTGAACCACCTTGCCAAGTTTACCTGTGAGATTGAAATGGCACCAGACGTACGATTTCAGTGGTACAGAGCAGGACGGGAACTCTATGATGGTGACAAGTACAGCGTTTATACCGCTAATTACACATCGACTCTTCAAATCCCAAGACCTCAAGTGGTGGACTGTGGTGAATACACCTGCAAAGCATCCAACCAGTATGGGAGTGTGAGCAGCACAGCTAACTTGAAAGTAACTGGTAAGGGTGGTGCCTGAGCTTCCATTTGCTTTCTAATCACATATTTGGCCTTTATTTATTGTTCAGTTCCATGGATTAATGTACTGCCAAATATAGTTTTGAAGAATGGAGAGAAGGTGGAACAATTGACTGGTCAAAGTGCTGCAATTTACTGTATCATGTTTTTTTTAATGCCCTGTTTTTAAGATGGAAGGAAAATAAGCAAATAATTTGTTGGGATATCCCAATTAGTGTACAAGCGATGCTTACATCAGTATCCACAAGTCTCCATGAACTGAAACAGTGCTGATGGGAGGGGGAGGATGGTTCAGATGGAATGTCCACAGAACGTCCACATTATGTCTTCCATAGAACATAAGGGGGAGAGGCATTCATCATATTCTTCTCAAAACTTTCTTAAATGTCTTCTGTTTCCTGAAGAAATTATACATTTAAGTAATTCATCCAGTCACAAATCTATACACTGTAGATGCATCTGGTTTGAATTGCTACCTGCATATTATGACACCTATGAGAACTGAGACAGGAAATCATCTCAAAATAAATATCTTAAGAGTCATCTTTAATAAATAAAAGATATGTTATATGTGGATATTTCTTTCTTGTAAAATATTGATGCCAGTCTTTTAAGGAAATTGCTTACTACATCTTTAAAAAAATGCTACTCTAAGATTTCATGCAACCCATTTATTACACGATAGTTTTGGGATATATAGGTAAACTAATAATATGGGAACCCAATTTTGCAGGAAAATTACTCTTTCTGGATGAAATTCTAAGTTGTGAAATACACATCGTTTCTAGAAATAATAATTATGCTATATATATATTGGCTATCGGGGATTTTTATTTCATGTTATGTTTAGTCCATGTAAAGCATGGGGAAATACGATTTAAGTCTTTTCCTTTTGTGGGAATAAAAAATAGCCTGACATATTTGCCTAGCCAAACAAGTTTCTTCCCCTCTCTTTTGCAGAAGCGTTTCCTCCAACTTTTGTAACCAGACCTGAATCTCTTACAACTTTTGTGGGCAAGAGTGCCAGGTTTCCCTGCACTGTGGCGGGCACACCTGTGATAGACACCGTGTGGCAGAAGGACGGCACTCCCATCTCGTCCACAGAACACTACAAAATTTTAGCATCTGACACCAAGCATAGTTTAGAGATTGCACATCTTGGAGTCAATGACAGGGGGGTATACAGCTGCAAAGCCTCCAACAAGTTTGGAGCAGATGTCTGCCAGGCAGAATTAACCATTATCGACAAGCCACATTTTATTAAGGAACTGCAGTCTGTGCAGTCTGCAGTCAATAAAAAGATACGTCTTGAATGCCAAGTGGATGAAGACCGAAAAGTCACTGTCTCCTGGACTAAAGATGGCCACAAAATACCTCCAGGCAAGGATTACCGGATCATGTTTGAAGACAAAATAGCATCGCTTGACATCCCGCTGTCCAAGCTGAAAGATTCAGGCACATACGCCTGCACTGCCACAAATGAAGCTGGAAGCAGCTCCTCATCTGCAATGGTAACAATCAAAGGTAAGAAAAGGATTGGCCCACACAACATACTGTACATGCTCTTTGCACTCTCTTTACTGATACTGTAACATTTACCTATCAAAATGAGAAGGTGGATAGGAAACATGTTTAAGAGCTGGGGGGGGGGATTCTGTTACTTCAATTGTGGCACACCATTTCTATATCCACCATGTGCTTTAAAATCTTTAGCCATAGTCTTAATGTGCTTAGAGTAAACTTCAAGGTTTGACCAAAACAGAAGTGCATATATTTTAGTAGCATGAATACAAATCTTTTTTTCCCCAAGAGAAATGGTTTAAAAGTCAAATTCTGAATAATGACAGAAACTGGAATTCAATCCAAAACTAACTGCATGCTCCTAAATGATGTGTGTTGTACTCTTCGTATTAAGTTGATCTTCTAAGATCTTTGGGGATTCTTTCTTTCTGAATTCTTTCTGTAGACCCACCATCCTTTGTGAAAAAAGTGGACCCCTCTTATTTGTTGACTCCAGGAGAGTCAGCCCATCTTCAGTGCAAAATCAAAGGGTCTCCTGTGATCCAGGTGACATGGTTCAAAAATAACAAAGAAATTAGGGAGAGTGATACATCCAGGATGTCCTTTGCCAACAACGTGGCTGTGTTAGATATTTCCAACATGAAAGTGGATGACAGTGGAAGTTACTCATGTGAGGCGGTTAATGATGCTGGCAGTGACAGCTGCAGCAGTGAGATTGTTGTAAAAGGTGTGTACTTCTACTCCCTGAGACTTTCTTATGGAGATTCTGTTTTCTATGCATGTGTTTCGCCAGCCGCTAATTCTTTATCCCTGCTTTGATGGTTTTGTAGAACCTCCTGCTTTCATCAAAACTCTTGAGCCAGCTGAACTAGTGCGAGGAACAAATGCCATCCTTCAATGTGAGGTTTCTGGTACCGGACCATTTGAAATCTCTTGGTTTAAAGAAAAGAAGCAAATTCGCAGTAGTAAAAAATACCGCTTGGCATCCCAAAAGTCTCTTATCTCTCTGGAGATCTCATCATTCAATAGTGCAGATGTTGGTGAATATGAATGTTCGATAGCAAATGAAGTTGGAAAGTGCATTTGCAGTGCAACATACATCCTGAAAGGTTAGTGAGAGATCAAGAGGGCTGCATGGATCTTTTAACCTAAACAAGAAGGACCTTCTTTCTTGGGAACAGTTTTTCTTTGCTTAACCATTCTTTTGTTGCTTTTCATTTCTCATCTCATGGCCTATGGATATCAGCAAAAAGGAAATATCCTTCAAATGAACCCCAGAATAAGAGGGTTTTTCCCATACAATATTTCAAAAGACTTTTCATTGATCGCTTTGGGTGGCAAATCAGTACATGGCCCAGATCTCTTCTTTGCATTGGAGACACTTCTTTTGGTGTCCGCATTCACTTATGTGAACCAAGCAGTTTTAAGTAGCTCAAATTTAAGATAGTTACTAGAGGTTTCAGGAACAGTTAAACATGGGATAAGCACCCTAAGGATAAAATTAAAGGGATTTAATGGTTGAACAAGTAATGCTGTTTCAGAGCGGCAGATAGACAGTTTCTTCCAAGGATTCCCATCAAAAACTGGGGATTGACAGCCTGGCAGGGAACTGGTCATGCTCCTTAAAAGAGAAAACAGGATAGAATAGCACACAACAACCCATTCCTGACTTTGGTACGTAATACAAAAATGTACTGTAGCTGTGCTAAATGCAAATATTTCTATCTTGGAACTATGTTTCCTACTCCTTTAACTCCCCTGTCCTCAAAGATAAAATGTTGCATGTGAAACATTTAAGATTATATGGCAATTAATAATTTCTTTGTGTCAAGTCTGTAACATTCCCTCTTCCTTTAAATCTCTTTTGGTGTCATATATTATATAAAGGGTATGATATGTACCGCATAACAAAATCTCTCAATTTTCTTTCAAAAGCCTGACATACAGCTTGTGTTTAATGTCGAATAATAAAAACAAATATGTTTTTTCCTTATTTCAAATTAGAGCCTCCATCTTTTATTAAGAAAGTTGAAGATGTGGCTACGCTTGCAGGAGAGACAATCTTTTTGCAGGCAGTTGTGAAAGGCTCAGCTCCTCTTTCTATTACTTGGATGAAAGGCAAAGACGTTATAAAAGAAGATAACAAAGTCAAAATTACCTTTGAAAATGGCCTTGCCACTTTGGAGATTTCAGGTGTCCAGATTAATGCTAGTGGTAAATATACCTGTCTGGCTGAGAATGATGCCGGAAGTCAAACTTGTTTTGGAGAATTAGCAGTTAAAGGTCAGTTGAGGAACATTTTAACATCTCACAATCCATACCTGGGCCAGCTGTTTGTGTTCACTCGGTAATGATCCCTGTTTAATTCTGTTTTAGAACCAGCCACAATTGTCGACAGAGCGGAATTCGTGCAGGTGACAGCTGGGGACCCAGCAATTTTGGAATACACCGTTGCGGGCACCCCAGAGTTAAAAACAAAATGGTTCAAAGATGGAAAACCTCTGGTTTCCAACAAAAAATATAGAATCAGTTTTAAAAACAACATTGCCCAGTTAAAATTCTACACTTCGGAATTACATGATACTGGGGAAATCACCTTTGAAGTTTCTAACGACGTTGGACGGAGTGCATGCACCACCACGTTTAGCGTGATAGGTTGGTAGACACCTTTAGGCTAAGATCCCTCCTGCAATTCTCCAATCACTTCTGACACTTTTGTGAAATGCTTCTCGTATTATATTGGCTTTCTTTCTTTGCCTTGCCTTAAAATAGATCGTACTCTTCCTCCATTCTTTACCAAAACTCTGCGGAACGTTGACAGTGTGGTTGGGGGCACCTGCCATTTGGATTGCAAAGTGTCAGGCTCGCTTCCAATAAAGGTATCTTGGTTTAAACATGACAAAGAGATCGCTCCCAGCGCCAAGTATGCAATACGGTATGAAGAAGGCTCCGCGTCCTTGGAAATCAAGAATTTGGACACCAAGGATGTAGGGGTGTATTCTTGTAAAGCCACCAACTCTGCAGGCAGTAAAGAATGCAGTAGCGCTTTGGCCGTAAAAGGTTTGCCATCTTTTCTGCTTTCTTTTCTTGGTGTTTCTTTCCAAAAAGTGTTTGTCATCCATTATTTACTTACCTTTTCTCAAATCTGTCTTTCAAACGTTGTATAGAACCACCTAGCTTCGTAACAGAGCCAGAATCTCAAGAAATAGTGCCTGGGTCAACAGTGCGTTTGAAGACTACTTTTAAAGGAACAGCACCATTCTCTGTGCAGTGGTTTAAGGGTGATGCTAAATTAACCACTGGCGGAGCTTGCTATATCATGACTGAAGCCTTCTCAAGCTACCTGGAACTCTATGCCGTAAAACCTTCGAATTCCGGTGTTTATTCGTGCAAAGTCAGCAATGCAGCTGGTTCCATTGAATGCAGCGCAAACCTATTTGTGAAAGGTTTGCACTCTCTCTTATTTACCATTTGTTTGGATGGATATCTTAACCGTAAAATGTTTGCCTCTTATTTTAACTTCTTTCTACCACTCTTTCAATGGCTCTCCTTAACTTCACAGAACCTGCTGCTTTCTCGGAAAGGCTGGAGCCTTCACTGTTGTTTAAGAAAGGAGAATACGCCCAGTTGGACTGCAAAGTAAAGGGCACCCCTGAACTTAAAATCTCTTGGTTTAAAGACGATCGAGAAATTAAAGAGAGCGACAAGTACAAGATCACTGTGATGGATGCTACAGCAGTACTCAGTCTGCTGGATGTCACCATTGAAGACAGTGGTGTATATATGTGTGAGGTGAAAAATGATGCTGGGAAAGAGACCTGCAGTAGTATGGTGGCAGTAAAAGGTGTGTGTGTGTGTATATATACATGTATCTTAAACACCTTTCCTTCCAAATTTTCTCAGTAAGACTACTGTGTCTTGGAAAGATTCCAAAAACAATTTACCATTCCTACTCTCTTTTTTCTGTCTTAGAATCACCATATTTTATCAAGGAATTTGAACCCAGGGAAGTATTAAGAGACTCAGATGTAATACTGGAGTGTGAGGCCTTAGGTACTCCCCCACTGGAGGTATATTGGCTAAAGGACAACAAGCCCGTGAGGAGTAGCAGAAAGCACAGAATAACCACTGAGAAATCCTTGTTTAGCCTCCAAGTGTTCAAGTTTGATTCTTCAGATGCTGGTGAATACCAGTGCAGGGTAACAAATGATGTAGGAAGCTGTGTCTGTAGCTCTGAATTGACACTGAAAGGTTAGTGCTACTTAGAAAAACCCGTCTTTTTATGCTAATATTGTTGATGGGGTCTCTATTCACTCAATATCTATTCTTCCAATAGAGCCCCCACAGTTTGTGAAGAGGATCGAGAACATTAGCTCTCTCCGGGGAGGCACCATAGTGTTTCAGGCAACAGTTAAAGGCTCCATGCCAATAACCATTTCATGGTTGAAAGACAATGATGACATTATTGAAGATGACAACACAAAAATGACTTTTCTGAACAATGTGGCTACTCTCATGATCAGAGCCATTGAAGTGAAGCATGATGGGAAATATTTTTGTCAGGCGAAAAATGAAGCTGGCATCCAAAGATGTTCTGCTTTGCTAACTGTCAAAGGTCGGTGTAGCCTACTCTCCAGTTCTAGGATACATCTAACAGTATCTTTAGTAAACATTGCAGCTCATATTTATTCCTGTATGTATTACAGAACCTGCCACAATCATTGATAAAGCCGTTTCCATTGATGTCACGGAAGGCGACCCGGCCACTTTGCAGTGTAAATTTTCAGGCACAAAAGACATTAGTGCCAAATGGTTGAGAGATGGGAAGGAGCTGACCTTTGGCCCTAAATACAAGATCAGTGTTACTGATACAGTTTCCATGTTAAAGATTGTCTCTACAGAAAAGAATGATAGTGGTGAATACACATTTGAGGTTTCAAATGATGTTGGGAGCAGCAGCTGTAAAGCTAGCATTAATGTCTTAGGTGTGTACAATACATCTTCTCTTTTCGTGGCACTTCTGTTTTTTCGGGCGACGAGGCAAACATAAGACGCCTTGATCTAATTTGTTTCTCTTTGGTCTGTCTTTGATAGATCTGATCATACCACCTAAATTCACCAAAAAGCTAAAGAAAATGGATAGCATTAAGGGGTCTTTTGTTCACCTTGAATGTATTGTATCCGGGTCACATCCAATAAGCATCCAGTGGTACAAGGATGGCCAGGAGATAAGCGCTAGTGAAAAGCACAAATATTCTTTCCACGATAATACAGCATTCTTGGAGATCAATCAGCTGCAAGGTTCAGACAGTGGATCTTACACTTGTGAAGCAACAAATGAAGCAGGACAAAACCAGTGCAGTGCATATTTAACCGTTAAAGGTTTGGATGTCTTTTTTTTTTCCTTATTGGCAAATCATTTTGCGTTTTTCTTTCATTCTGAACCTTCTTTATTCCGGTATCATTGATGACCTTTGGGGGCATTTTTCTTCTCACTTTTTGTAGAACCCCCAAGTTTCGTCGAGAAACCACAGTCGCAAGATGTTATACCCGCTTCTAGAGTCCAACTCAAAACTCTTGTGAGCGGCACACCTCCCTTACAAATCAAATGGATCAAAGACAGCAAGGAACTCCTTTCGGGAGCCTCTCGCTCAGTGTATAAGGATGACACGTCAAGTGTATTAGAACTCTTTTCAGCCAAGCTATCTGACTCAGGAAATTATATCTGTCAAATCAGCAATGACGTTGGGTCCACTACTTGCAAAGCCACTCTCTTTGTGAAAGGTCTGCATTTTCTTTCTCCTGTGGTTATTAATTGCATTTTACATAGGGTTATCATATGCAAGGAAGTGCCGCACAGATACCGTCGTGCCCTTCTTTGTAGCTCTTAAAAATGCCAATTATGTTTTTCAGTATATCATTTCTGAATGCATTTTTCCCCTCCAAATTTTAGAACCACCCAGGTTTATACAGAAGCCTAGCCCTGTAGTAGTTTTGAGGAAAGGGCAGTCTACCACTTTGGAATGCCAGGTAGCCGGCACACCGAAAATCCACGTGGCTTGGTATTTTGATGGGAATGAAGTATTCGACTCTGATAAATACGAAATTTCCTTCGTGGAGAACATTGCCACCATTAAGATCATCAATGCTATGGTGGAGGATAGTGGGACTTATATATGTGAAGCTCGTAATGATGCTGGTAGCAAGAGCTGCAGCACTGAACTGAAAGTGAAAGGTTAGTCATCCTTTCTGGCTTCATTCACCTGCGTTGTTGGGTTTCTCTTCTTTTTCCCGCCCCCCTGAGATGGTTTTCTTTTCTTCTTCCAATTCAGAACCTCCCACATTTGTAAGGGAGCTGAAACCTGTGGAGGTGGTAAAACGTTATGATGCTGTATTAGAATGCGAAGTCACGGGCACCCCACCCTTTGATGTGATCTGGCTAAAGAACAACACTGAGATCCGAAGCAGCAAAAAATATACCATGATTGATAAGCAGTTTATATTTGCCCTTCAAACAATGAACTGCGATTCCCAAGATGCTGGTGAATACCAGTGTGTTATTTCAAATGAAGGCGGAAGTTGTTCATGTAGCACAAAAGTCAGCCTGAAAGGTTAGTTTACGTGTGGCGGTAGAGGAGGAAACGTCCATCAAAGATTTTGCGGGGGAGATGGGCAGTGCGGTTATTTCCTCTCCTTCAACACAATTTTAAACCTTCTCTTGGCTTGTCTTCAAAACCACAGAGCCTCCTTCATTCATTAAGAAGATAGAAAATATCCACGCTGTTCTGAAAGAAACTGCCACATTTCAATGTGTCGTGGCTGGTTCCCAGCCACTATTGGTATCTTGGATAAAAGACGAGAGAATCCTTGAAAATGATGAGAACTTCCACATCACATTTGAGCAAAATATTGCAAAACTGAAGGTCAAGAAGGTAGACCTTAGTCACAGTGGGAGATACACCTGCCAGGCAAAGAATGAGGCAGGAGTTGAAAAGTGCTTTGCTTTACTGTTAGCACAAGGTGTGTGAGGTTTTTTTTATCTCTATTTCGAATGTGAATTCTCATCTTCCGCCGACTGTGCATAGGAAGACTTCAACACGTTTTTGCTTTGCTTCTTACTACAGAACCTGCTCAGATCATAGAAAAGGCAAAATCAGTTAAAGTGACTGAAAGAGACCCAGTGACTCTGGAATGTACCGTGTCGGGGACCCCAGAACTTCAAGTCAAATGGTTTAAGGATGGGAAACAGCTTATGCCCAGTAGATTTTACACTATGAGCCTTGACAATAATGTGGCCAGCTTCAGAATGGAATCCGTAGTGAAGGAAGACAGTGGTGTCTATACTTTTAAAGTTGAGAATGATTATGGAAGCCACACTTGTGAGGCTGATGTGACTGTGTTAGGTTTGTATTTACCTTTACTCCAATTAGCATGTCATTTAAATTTTCTAAATATTTTCATAGAGAAGCTCACAAACAAGGAATGAGTAACTATTTGCCTTTATCCTCTCCTTCTGGGCAGATCAAGCAATTCCACCTTCATTTACCAAAAAATTGTCAAAAATGAATAAAATTCTTGGCTCATCTATTCGTATGGAATGCAAAGTTTCTGGATCACTTCCAATTACAGCAAAATGGTATAAAGACGGAAAAGAGATTTCCGATAGTGCAAAATACAGAAGCTTGTGCCACGAGAACACCGTATCACTAGAGATCAATAACCTAGAGTTGACCGATTCCTCAAATTACACTTGCAGTGTGACTAATATTGCAGGAAGCGACTCGTGTAGTGCCATCTTAGCCGTGAAAGGTTTGGATTCCTGTCTTCTTTCTCAATTCTGTACTGTATAAAATCCAAATCTTGTCCAGTTTCAATTTCACAATAGTCTGTTTACCTAGTTTAAAATGTTTCATGTCTTCTAGCTTTAGAATTTAACTTCTTGCCATCTTCTTCGCCTTTCTCTTCTTTTGTGATGATGCCTTTTGGTCTACGTTTCTTGTGCCAAAACTTAATCCATTCTGTTATCTCTTAAAACATTTAGAACCACCAAGTTTCCTGGCCAAACCAGAAAACCAAGAAGCAATTCCTGACTCCACTGTGGAATTTAAAGCTGTCTTAAAGGGAACACCGCCTTTTAAAATAAAGTGGTTTAAAGAAGATTTAGAGCTTGCACCTGGACCTAACTGTGTATTTGGGATTGAAGGGTCAACTGGTTTCTTAAATCTTTATTCAGTGGATGGCTTAAAAAGTGGGAATTATATTTGCCAAATATCCAACGATGTCGGCAGCGATTCTTGTACAACCACACTGATTATAACAGGTGTGCTAATGGCTTCTGTGTTTCTTCTTTCATATCTCTCTTAGACTTCCTTTTGATGAAGGTTTTTTTTAATTCCATTCCCTTTTGCATTGTAAAATACACAAAACAATTGTAGTCCTCTTCTTTCTGCTGCTACACAGCATAAATTTCGTTTCTTTCTCTTTTATTCTATATGGTAAATAGAGGGAGGGATTCCTTTCCTTGCTATTGATCCACTTTCAATGTTTGCTCTTTCTTCTTAGAACCTCCAAAGTTTGCTAAGAGGCTCGACCCATTCAACGTCGTGAAACAGGGTGACTCCACGCGACTTGAGTGTAAAGTCACTGGTTCTCCCGAAATCAGAGTGGTGTGGTACAGAAACGATACTGAGCTCCATGCTAGTGAAAATGTCCAAATGTCATTCGTAGATTCTATTGCCGTTCTTGAAATGAGGCATCTTAGCATTGAAGATAGTGGAGATTACATATGTGAAGCACAGAATCCTGCTGGCAGGGCAAGCTGCAGTACAAAACTTCTAGTAAAAGGTTAGCAAGGGCTTTTCCACCTCTCTTTAGTCAATGTTTATGTCTATGTTCATAAGCTAATATATATATATTATCACAGTAAAAAAATGACTATAAAGTTATCTTATCTTATATCTGAATTGGATCATACCCAGTGGTAAATGGCCTCCAGAAAGAAGAACAGATACTGTAGTCAAACTGAAATCCTCCCCTCTGCAGTTCCCAAAATCTGCAGAAAAATATTAAGAAACTCTGAAGCTGGAAGGTTGAGAGGAGGAATTCCATTGAAATTAGATGGAGCCCAATATAAGGATACCATAACTTTATCTTCAGTCACAACAGGGTCCTTATTTTCACTTAGCAAGAATTTTCTAACTTATGGCATTTGGCCTACATGTAGAGAATGAAGGCAGACAGGGCAACTTATGGGGGTGGGGGTGGAGAATGGAGGTGGCATGATATTTGGGAGGTGGGTTATAGAAAATAAATGTATCAATCCTCTTGGAGGCTAATATCCTGGCTTTATAACTTAAACTGTCAGAAAGTCATTATGTCCTCAGAATTGCTATTTTGCTGCCAAATTTTAGCTATACATCTTAGGGACATGGAGCCACAAAAAGAGGACTAGGGAGACAAGTGACCTATTATCCACCATTGGCTATTCTTGGTCTAAGATATTTGGTTGTAGTAGTTGTAAAGATGGAGATGATCATCAAACTTTTGACATATCAGAGGAGGTCTGGAGTTTTCTTCATAAAATATCCATCTCCTGCATCCCTTTGCCTTTTTGACTTGGCATTATAATTGAGATGTCAGTCTTATGCTGATTGCTAACTTTGATAATTCACATCTGACAAACATGTCCCATGGTAGATAAGATCTTCTCACTGCTCTGGTTTTATTTATACAAGTGTTATAAGACTAACTTTCCCATAATTATCTTTTAAAAATCGGAATCTGCTTCTCTCTTCTTCCTAGAACCTCCAGTATTTAGCAGAAAGCCATCTCCAGTAGACACACTCAAAGGTACTGAGGTTCGCCTTGAGTGTGAGATTTCTGGGACTCCGCCTTTTGATATCACATGGTATAAGGACAAGAGACAAATCCGCAGCAGTAAAAAATACAAGGTCACATCCAAAAACTACCTTGCAAATATCCATATCCTTAATACTGAAACTTCTGACATTGGTGAATATCAGTGCAAAGCTAAGAATGATGTGGGAAGTGATACGTGCATCTGTACTGTAAAACTGAAAGGTAATAATCTCTTGTTAACATAGAATATATGTCTTCTTCTTCTGTATAAGATTCGCCAAGTGTTTTGTTCCTGGGAGTTTTGATGTTCATTGCCTCTTTTCTCTTCAGAACCACCAAAATTTGTCACCAAAATAAGTAACCTAACTGTTGTGGTGGGTGAACCAGTAGAGTTACAAGCAACAGTAGAAGGCTCTCAGCCTATTTCAGTTATATGGGTCAAGGACAAGGAAGACGTCATCCGAGAAAGTGAAAACACTGCAATAACCTACATGGACAACATTGCCACTTTACAACTGGCCAAAGCAGAGCCGTCAAGCGCTGGGAAGTATATCTGTCAAGTCAGCAATGATGCTGGAACCCGCGAATGTATGGCCACTTTAACAGTCTTAGGTTAGTAATCACAGAGCTTTGTCTCTTTAAAAAGACCTGTTTTTAAAGATGAGTAGTCCAGCTATCAGAGCCTTGATAATTTTAGAATTGTGATAATAATTATGTTTATTTATAATTATCAATGTGGAAGGCACATTATGGAGTGCATCAAAGGGTTGCTCTTCTCCCAAAATCATACAGTCAAGAATTAGTGTAGGGGAACAATGGCGAAAGAGGAAGAGATACGGCTGGGGAAGGGGTAGATTGGCTTACGATTACATCAGAGTAAATTTACTTACAAGCTTAGACATATCAAGACACAAGGAGAAAAGTACAGAGATTCTTGGGGCATTTTAATTGACTTTTTGCTAGCGTTTGAATTATATTACCAAAAATCATTTTGACCTAGGACATCATCTTAACTTTAGCTAAGAAAAGCAACATGGATGATCTATATTATGACAGAGTGAAACTGTACCAATGAATGTTACTGCATCCAGGGTGTATTAATTACTAAATTAGAATGTTTCGATGCCTTAATATGCTTTATGCAGATTCCATTCACAGGTATCGTATATTGGAAGGTTTGATTGGGTGTGTGTATTCCAGAGCAGGAAAGCCATTCATAGAGTTATCCTCATTTCACTGGAATTGAGCAGCCAATAAATTTAAACACAGTAAATAATAATTCTAAAGTAAAAAGTGAAACAAACAAACAAAAAAGCATTTTTGAGCATAGGCTTCTGTAACTACATATGAGAGCCCTGTGGCCAATGAAACAAGAGAGATTTACAGTTGGATCCTGCTGTATCTTTTTCCAGAGCCTGCTATCATTGTAGAGAAGGCTGAGCCAATGAACGTGACCGTAGGAGATGTCTGCACTTTACAATGCAAAGTGAGCGGAACTCCTGAGCTTTCTGTAGGCTGGTTTAAGGATGGGAAAGAACTGATAAGCAGCGACAAATACAGAATTGTCTTCTACAAAAACACGTCTACACTTAAAATTCTCGATTCGGAAAGTGACGACAGTGGCTTATATACTTTTGAGGTCCAGAACAACGTGGGCAAAAGTAGCTGCACTGCTTCGGTTGATGTTCTAGGTTGGTTGCGTTCCTTCTTCCCCATAACATTTTTTTAATGAGAGAAATTATTCCAATATACCCGGAGGATCCTTATTTTGCTTTGTTCCTCTTAACAGATCGGATCATTCCACCCTCTTTTACCAGAAAGCTAAAAGAAAGTCATGGTGTGGTGGCTTCTTTTGTGGTTCTTGAATGCAAAGTGGCAGGATCTCTACCAATTACCGTTGCTTGGTTTCATGACGGTCATAAGCTCGTTAGCGGTGAAAAACATCAGATCACCTTTTCTGACAATGTTTGCACTTTGCAAATCGCTTCACTGAACTTATCTGACACAGGGGCTTACGTGTGCAAAGCGGCTAATGTAGCAGGCTCCAACGAGACCAGGGGTGTTTTAACTGTGCAAGGTTAGTAGTTGGCTAGCTACTATGCTTAAATCCTTAACACATTTTTCTTCTGGAAATAGGAGAGACATGTTCATTCTAAGCTTACTTACTAATCGACTAATTTGTTGTTTCCTTTAATGCAAATTTAGAACCACCCTCTTTTGTGAAGAAACCAGAATCTGTAGACATTTTACCAGGCAGAAGTGCTACACTTTCAGCTACCATCAGAGGAACTCCACCATTTAAAGTGAACTGGTTTAGAGGAGTCACCGAACTGGTACCCAGTGATAAATGTAACATCTATTTGGAAGATTCTGTCACAGATCTAGAGCTGTTCGATGTAGAACCATCACAGAGTGGAGAGTACACTTGTATTGTCAGCAACGAAGCAGGCAAAGCGTCTTGCACAACACATCTTTTGGTTAAAGGTTGGTGAATGTAGAAAACAAAAGCAATCGTTTACTCTTGAGATTTTTAAGATGTTTATACAACTTTCAGTTTGACAACGGGGTTCTTTTTGCTCTCCAGAGCCAGCCATTTTTGTGAAGAAACTGAGTGACCACTGTGTGGAACCAGGAAAATCTATAATTTTAGAGAGCAGGTACACTGGTAGCCTCCCAATTTCAGTCACCTGGAAGAAGAACGGAGTCATTTTAAGCCAATCTGATAAGTGCAGCATTACCACAACTGAAAAATCTTGCATTCTGGAAATACTTAATAGTACAAAGGATGACCATGGGGAATATACCTGTACGGTGGAAAACGAGGCTGGAGAAGATATTTGTGAAGCATTGGTATCTACTTTAGGTGTGTCTCTGTGACATTGTAATCCTCTTTATTATTCCTTTATGTAGTTCCAAGATATGACTATCTTAATGCTGACATTGAATATTTGTGTTCTCAGAACCTCCTTCTTTCGTTACACACCTGGGATCTCTTGAAGTATCAGTTGCAGATTATACAACTTTACAATGTCAAGTTTCTGGAACTCCAGAAATCACAATATCTTGGTTCAAAGGAGATACTATATTAAGATCGACTCCTGAGCATAAGATGTATTTCAAAGACAATGTTGCCACACTGATCTTCAACAAAGTAGATATCAGTGACAGTGGGGAATACATTTGCAAAGCTGAAAACAGTGTTGGAACTGCCTCTTCAAATGCTCTCTTGACAGTTCAAGGTGATAAATTCATTCCGAATTGCTTAAAAATGCAGATTTATCCATCTTTAACTCTCTGACAAAGGATTTCACCTGCCCATCTTGATTGCATGCTTGTTATTTTACAGAACGAAAACGCCCACCTTCTTTCGTGAGGAAATTAAAGGATACAGAGCAAACTATTGGCTTCCCAGTTAAATTGGTTTGCCGCCTAAATGGGTCTGAACCTATTAGTGTCACTTGGTATAAAGATGGTGTACCTTTAAGAGACGACTTCAATGTGCAAACCTCTTACATTGATAATGTGGCAACCCTTTATCTTTTGCAAACTGATATGGCCCATACGGGGCAGTATTCTTGCACAGCTACTAACTCTGTTGGGACTGCTACTTCTAATGCTAGGTTCACAGTTTCAGGTTTGTTTCACTTTGTCCTGTATTCTTTCTGATTTCAAAAGCAGTATTACAATACTTACTTCATTTGGGCTCAAAAGGAACCAACAAAGATCTCTTCTTCCTTTTAATCTTCAGAAACCAAACAAGCTCCCTTGTTTGACATCACACCTGAATCCAGAGATGTTCCTGTGGGACAAAGTGTTGACTTTGAATGTCATGTGACTGGAACCCACCCTATACATGTTAACTGGGCAAAAGATGGCCGAGAGATCCGGACAGGAGGAAATTATGCGATTACATTTGTAGAAAATACAGCTCACTTAAGGATTATGAGAGTAGGCAAAGGAGATTCTGGACAGTATACCTGCCAGGCTAGCAATGAAGTGGGCAAAGACTTTTGCTCAGCTCAGCTTAATGTGAAAGGTATTGGAATTTTAATAGGCTTGATCTAACATAACTTTTTTTTTAATTCAGAAGTGGGAATTCTTAGGGTTTTTTCCCCCTAGCCATTCTTTATTTCTAACAGCTGGATATCAAAACAGAATGGACTGTATTCAAACAAACAAACAAAAATCAAACTATTCAGAGTATCTTGAAGTCTCTTTCTTCCTTTATTTTTTCTAATATATATTTTGTGAAAGATTAATCTCAATCTTAATCTTAATCTCTTATTGGAGACCTATAAGGCAGAATGGTTTAGCTACTAGTTACTCTTCCATCTTCTGCACACAGATTTAAGGGTAACTGCAGGAAGATTCAGCTTTTGAGTTCTGACTAGCAGGAAAAGGAGGGTAAAGAAGCATTAGTAATATCACTCATTAGTCTAAGAACACCTGCATTTTTCAGTTTCCAAAACAAAGAAAAATTATCATATATTTTTGGATATAATTACGAGAAGACAAACTGATAACAAATTAATAGGAATGCATGAAAAAATTGGTTACATGAACAGGCTAGTAGTAAAACAATAGTTACAAAGCACTCAATATAGAAATATAAAACCTTTAAGCTGCATTTGCAAGACACATTGAACCATAAACTAGCCATCGACATTTCAGTTTACTGTATTACATAGTTAATGGTTTAGTATGTCATGCCAATAAAGAAAATTGACTAGAATAAACTATAGTTAAGCTAACTGTGGGTCAGCTTGTGCATCACAGCTAGTAGTAAACCTAATAAATTTCTACTTATGCCTAAGTACCTTTGCCAGGTATGGACAATCTATCTCAGCTCTTGCACTCTTAGTACCTAAACTTATTTTATCCTTTAATATTATGGAACTGACCAATTATTCTTATTCAGAGAATAGAGCACCATATAATTAAATGTTACTTTCCATCTGACTTCTTAGAACCTCCTAAATTTGTAAAGAAGCTCGAAGCCTCAAGAATGGTGAAGGAGGGTGATTCATGTCAACTTGACTGTAAAATCAGTGGCTCCCCAGAAATCAAAATTGCATGGTATAAGAATGACCAAGAACTCCATCCTAGTGAAAAATACCATATGACCTTCAGCGATGCTACAGCAGTCCTCGTCATTGTTGGTGCTACCCTTGAAGACAGCGGTGATTACATCTGTGAAGCTCTTAATTCGGCTGGCACTGTGAGCTGCAGTACAGTAGTCACAGTAAAAGGTTAGAAGCTACTATTTTCAAAGTCTTGCATCCTCTGTACGTCATTCTGCATCCTTTTGTGCTCTAAAAGCTTTAATTCATCTTTTACAGACCTGGTGCCCTGCAAACCTTTTGAATTGCAGTTCTTGTAATTTCTTTGCCAGTCGGTTAGAAATTCTGAAAATTGGACTCCAATAAATCTGGAGGGCACTAGGTTGGAGAAGGATGAGTTAGAGATTTGGGGACACCTCCCAATGGTAGAGAATGCATTGGAGGTATTGATGTGCCAGAGGGAATACTCATCTTAGATGAAGAGTAGGAACCTCTAGCTTTGTCTGTCACTTTCAGTTTCAGAAGATCCAAAACTGTAGTAGCATGGAGTACTACTTATTATTCAGGTTCTATCAAAATAAACCCAGCTTTATCCTGCACTTTGGCCAGGATATGTTTAATGAGCATTTAAGAAATTGACTAAGACCAACAGGTGGTGAATGAAAGAGTGGGAGAGAATATAACATATGAGTGACATGAGTAGGAAGCCTGGCTTTTGGTTATCTCTGCCCACTAATAAACCTGCAGGCTGTTTATCTGTCACCTCTTAGCAACATTCTATAGTTAGAGAACAACTTAAATGTTAACAACAGTTATAGATCGAGAGGAGGAAAAAAATTCCTTTGTTTGTTTTTGTTTTAAATTACATCTCATGGAGATAGGAAGGAAGTCTGTAAGACTATATTCTTGGGCATAGGAGATTCAGACAATGGAAATTGTGAATAGGAGATCTGACTATAGTCAGGTCATACATCACGATCCCTATTAAAGGATACGTGTGGGCACACACCCAACCTTATGAACTCCATTCATTTGGAATATTTAGTTCCACATGCAAAAAGAATTTGCAGGGGATGTCAGAGTTTCGAAGCAGGATTTTACAGGTTTGGATTTAGAAACATCTTCAAAGTGAAGTGGGATATATACGGGATTTTTGAAAACCAGGAGAGTTCTTATGTAATATATCTCTTCTGTTTCTGGATGTCCTGCTGTTTTCAAGAAGCCTCTTCCAGAAGATCAACTGTGCATTCTCATAACTCTTTCATTATAGAGCCTCCTGTTTTTAGCAAGAAGCCTAGCCCTGTGGACACCCTTAAGGGCACTGATGTTATCCTTCAGTGTGAACTTGCAGGCACACCACCATTTGAAGTTGCCTGGTTCAAAGACAGAAAGCAGATTAGAGGCAGTAAGAAGTTCAAAGTTACACTAAAGAACTTCAGTGCCAGTGTTCACATCCTCAATCTTGAAGCTACTGACACAGGGGAATATCAGTGCAAAGCCTCCAATGAGGTGGGAAGTGACGTTTGCGCTTGCACTGTCAAGTTCAAAGGTTAGTATTTATTCAAGTTGTTCTTTGGAGACAGTTCTTTTCACGACTTTCTTTCTTGCTCACGTACAATTTTCTTTTTCTTTCTCTTTCTTTCTTTACCACGATCTTTTCTCAAAGAACCACCGCGGTTTGTTAAGAAACTGAGTGACACCTTCACCTACACAGGGGATCCCACTGCTTTACGAGCTGTAGTGGAAGGTTCCCAGCCCATTTCTGTTTTGTGGCTGAAGGACAAAGGGGAAATAATCAGAGAGAGTGAGAACCTCCAGATTTCATTTTCAGACAACATTGCAACGCTTCAGATTGCAAGTGCTGAAGCTGCCAGTGGTGGGAAATACATCTGCCAGATTAAAAATGATGCTGGGATGCGAGAATGTGCTGGATACTTGAAAGTTCTAGGTTGGTATTGGCTTCTATCCCCTTCTGAAGATTTAATCTTGAGCCTCTTTGTCACAGCAGAAAGCCATTCTACCAGTCTCAGTTTTGTAACTGATTGTTTCCCTTCCTCCAGAACCAGCTGTGATCCTAGAAAAGTCTGAACCAATGATAGCTACAGCTGGCAGTTCTTTTACTTTGGAGTGCACCGTGGGTGGGACTCCAGAGCTAATCACCAAATGGTTTAAGGATGGAAGACAGCTGGCCAACAGCCGCAAACACCAGATTCTCTTTTCCAATAAGGTAGCAACACTTAAAGTCCTTTCTGCAGACATGGACGACCGAGGGCTTTACACTTTTGAAGTGCAAAATGAAGTGGGCAAAAGCAGCTGCACTTCTTCCGTGGATGTTTCAGGTTAGACAAAAGTCTCGTTTATCAGTTGCCGTCTTCTTTCTTCTCCTTACGTCTTTCTTCTCTTAAAACCTGTCTTTTGGTGACTTTACCCAAACAGAACACCTTATCCGACCTTCTTTCATAAGAAGACTGAAAGAAACCTTTGGTGTGCTGGGTTCGTCCATTGTTCTGGAGTGCAAAGTAGCTGGATCGCTACCTATGACCGTGGCTTGGTTTTATGGGAGTGATGAGATTTTCAGTGGGGATAAATACGAAACCAGCTTTTCAGATAATGTCTGTGTCTTGAAGGTGAATGCTCTAGATACCTCTGACACAGGTCCCTATACCTGTACTGCTGCCAACGTAGCTGGTTCTGACGAATGCAGCGCCTTTTTGACAGTACAAGGTCAGTAAAGGAAAGAAAAGCCACTGGCTCCGAAACATTAATATTATTTGTCACCCATGTTATTAGATATGAATGTTGGTAGTTCATACTTTTGTGATGTCTTACGTGTTTGTCCATGGTGAGATGAAAATCTTTTTTTTAAAAAAAAAATCTTCCAAACTATCTTTGAAAGTGCCGAGTGTTTCTTCTACTGTATCTATTTCTCTTGTGCTCTTTGCATCTTTATTTTATCCATATTCCACCTACTTGGCGTAGCTACTAACCCTTTTAAAATTGTGTGAACCTAGAACCACCCTCTTTTGCAAAGACCCCGGATCCTCTGGAGGTTTTACCAGGGAAGAGTGTGACATTCAGGAGCCTGATCAGAGGAACTCCTCCATTCAAAGTGAACTGGTTCAAAGGAAGCAGAGAACTTGTGCCTGGGAAAACATGCAACACCCTCTTGACAGATTCAACTGCAGACCTGGAATTGTTCGAAGTAGGACCTCTCCAGACTGGAGATTACACCTGTCTTGTTGCAAATGATGCTGGCAGTTGCTCTTGTACTACGCATCTTTTTGTGAAAGGTTTGTTTAAATGCTACTCCCTATATCTATTACCGCAGGCATACGTTTAAATAGGTATGCCCACACATTCACAGAATGTGTGAACTGTAACTGTGTTACAGTTTTTGATGTGACCCATTCTTACAAACTCTCTTAGAACCAGCCGTGTTTGTGAAGAAACTGAGTGATTTCAGCGTGGAGCACGGGAACTCCATTATTCTAGAAAGCACCTTCATTGGAACCCCTCCACTTATGGTGACATGGAAGAAGAATGGCTCAAAACTCACACAGTCTCCAAAATGTAATATAACCACAACAGAAAAATCAGGCATCCTGGAAATCCTGAGTAGTAACAGACAAGATGAAGGAGAATACACATGTGAGGTTGCAAATGATGCTGGGGAGGATGTATGCCATGCCTTGGTATCAATCTTAGGTGCGTTGTTGACTTGAGTAACTACTCTTCTATTAAGTGTATGGTATCCTTAACTAACTGGATACTTACTTTGGTGTTAATTTCTGCTTCAGAGCCACCTTACTTTGTTAAAGAATTGGAAAGGGTGGAGGTGACCATCGGAGAGCCTTTGTCTTTACGATGCCAAGTAGCTGGAAGTCCAGAAATCAAAGTCTCATGGTACAAAGGAGATACCAAACTAAGATCTACTCAGGCTTACAAAATGCACTTCAAGAACAATATAGCGACACTTACTTTCAGCCAGGTGGAGAAAGCTGACATCGGCGAATATGTCTGCAAAGTAGAGAACAGCGCTGGGTTTGCTACTTCAACAGCCGTGCTAGCTGTCAAAGGTGATAATTCACTACGTCTGTTGGTTCAAATATTCTTGTGCAATGTACTTTTTAAAAAAAAAATCCACTCTTGTTGTAAATACAGGAAGAAAGCTGCATTATTCCGCGATCCTGGCATGCACATAGGCAGCAGGGTTAAATGTTCAGTGAACTAGAAGATTTATGCAATTTTTCATCTCTGTCCATGCCTCACAATTTCAGCATGAGCACATTGCATCGGTCAGAGCAGGTCATCTGGTTGGGATACAGAAATGTGCACAGAATTCCTGTTCCTCGGAATCTTCTGTTGGTCTCTGTGCATGCGCAGATGCTTGCATGTATAAATTGGGTGTCAGGCTCAAAAAAACCAAGAAAGACATGCAGAGTTATTCCAAAGCAACTTCTTTGATTGTTCCTCACCTATAAGCAAAAATCTTGCCAAACTAAGGCATCTACTTGCATCATTAAGGATATTTTATGAGAATTTCTTGGGAGGAGGCATCATAAACTTCTTTCTCCCAATCAAACTATCTAACCTTCTGTTTCTTGGTCCTCTGGAATGCTGAAGTTCCCTTCTGGGAACTCAGACAACATTCCACTATCTCCAGAAAGAAGTTGTCTATACTGGGGTATTGTGTCTCTAGTAGGATATGCCTAAAATGTTACTGTGTTTTAGGATCCTATGGTATACGTTGCCATTTCTATTTGCAGACCGTAAACTTCCACCTTCATTTACAAAGAAGCTAAAAGATGTACGAGAAATGATTGGGTCTCCTGTTGCTTTTGATTGCCGCATCATTGGCTCTGAACCTCTTCAGGTGTCTTGGTATAAGGAGGGGATGCTCTTGCGGGACGATCCTAACCTTCAGGCAACCTTCTTAAATAATGTAGCAACTCTTCAGATCTTACAAACAGAGATGGCTCACTCTGGCCAGTACACTTGCACAGCTCAAAATGCTCTTGGAACAGCTTCCTCCAGTGCTCAGCTTCAGCTCTCAGGTGTGTCATTCGTTGAATTCAGACTTGGCACATTCAGTAATTCCATGTTAAAGAACACAATTAGATCACAGGTGTGATTGCATCAGGGAATTGTGGGGTTTTTTTAAGAAAAAGTGACAAAAGGCAGATACAATTTTCCTTTTTTTCTTCCCCCCCCCTCCAGAACACCTGATACCACCTTCCTTTGACCTGAAGCCTTTGCCTGTTGATGTTGCTCTTGGGGGAAGTGGTTCCTTCAAGTGTCACATCACAGGTTCTATGCCAATGAAAATCACCTGGGCAAAAGATAACCGGGAGATCCGTCCTAGTGATAATTACAAGATTACATTGGTAGAGAACACAGCCACATTGGCTGTTCTTAAAGTAGGTAAAGGTGATGCTGGACTTTATACCTGCTCGGCAAGCAACAATGCTGGGAAGGATTCTTGTGGTGCTCAGCTGAGCTTCAAAGGTAAATTTCTAAAAAGTATAAATCATAATACTTGTATTATACTTACATGTATACGTATATGCCCTGTACGATTTTGTTGTTGTTCCTATTTAAAAAGAAATGAAATGGGAATTATGCTAATGTAGATAAGCTCCTCGTTTTAAAGCAGCAGCTGATAAATTTATGGAAAGAAGTGATTTTCATAAGACCTCTGGTGCTTTATATTTTGTATTTATGCTTAGAAGATTTTTTAAACTTAACATATGGAAATATACTAGATGATAAAAAAGCTACTTATCCTTTAATATCTGAAGAGAGTATCTTACTTTTATGTGAACATAATTCTGGGCAGCTTTATTTTCCACAGAAGTATGGTTAAGCTATTAAAATCTGCATTAACAAGAAAGAAACTGAGCATTTATTGTAATAATAAGCTTTAAAATGTATATTTCATAAGTAGTAAGAAGCATCAGAAGTAAAAGTATAGCACAGTTTAACGTAAAGGGAATACATTGGCCTTTTCTGCTGACATACCATGGCAACTTGAGATTTTGCAGATTTAATGTAAATAACATTGTTTAAACATTGTCCTATGAATACATTTTCCCCCTTTTTTCAACAGAGCCACCAAGATTTATTAGGAAGTTGGATTCTTCCAGAGTTGTGAAAGAACATGACTCAACTAGATACGAATGCAAGATAGCTGGATCACCAGAAATTCACATTGCATGGTACAAGGGTGAAACTCAAATTCACCCCGGTGACAAATACAGCATGTCTTTCATTGATTCTGTGGCTGTCATTGAAATGAACTATCTGACTGTTGAAGACAGTGGAGACTACACTTGTGAAGCTCAAAATCCAGCTGGAAGTTCTAGCAGCACTACATCCCTAAAAGTGAAAGGTCAGGATCTGATCTTCCTTTGTTTCTCATTCATTTATGGCAGGGGTGTCAAACTCAAGGCCTACGGGCCAGATCTTGGCCCGCAGGGTGTTTAGATCTGGCCCGTGGGCCCGCCCTGGAAATAGCGAAGGATCAGCCCATGGTGCCTCTGCCAGCAAAAACAGAGCTTGGGAGGGTCACACGCAGGCCTCCCAGGCTCCGTTTTCACTGGCAGAAGGCTGCAGGAGGCCGTCACTGCCAAAAATGGAGCCTCAATGAGTGATGTGAAGATGTCCATGCCCCTCCAGCCTCTGAAGGTCAAACACAACCCTGATGTGGCCCTCAAAGAAATCGAGTTTGACACCCCTGATTTATGGGGAAAAAATGGTCAGGGTTATTTTTTTTTCCCATTAAAGACCAAAGCCAGTTTAACTGAGCATGGAAAATTTTATCTCAAATACATACAATCTCCCATCTCACTGTAACGTTATGTTTTTGATGCTTATTAATATCCATTCCCCACATTTAATGGAAATGTTAATCTCTGTTTATACAGCGCCTCCAGTTTTCCGCAAGACGCCTCAGCCAATGGAATCCTTGAGAGGAGTTGATGTTCATCTTGAATGTGTGCTTCAAGGCACGCCACCCTTCCAAATTTCATGGTATAAGGATAAAAGAGAAATCCGAACTAGCAAGAAGTACAAGATTTTGTCTGAGAATTACTCTGCTAGTCTGCATATCCTGAACACTGATGCTGCAGACGCTGGTGAATATCACTGCAAAGCCGTCAACGATGTGGGAAGCGATGCTTGCGTTTGTTCTGTGATGCTGAAAGGTTTGTACATGGCTTCTTGTTATCTCTCTCTTTTTTCACATTTTTTTTCTTACTTCGCATTTACATATTTTTGTTCTCCTGCCTTCAGTTCCCCCGAGGTTTGTAAAGAAACTTCACGATATCAGTGCGATCGTTGGGGAGCCAGCAGAATTACAAGCCACTGTTGAAGGCTCGGAGCCCATTTCTGTTCTTTGGTTGAAAGACAAAGGAGAAATTATCCACGAAAGTGACAACCTCTGGATGTCATACACAGATAAAGTGGCAATCCTTCAAGTTGTGCGTTCAGAGCCAACCAACATGGGAAAATACATCTGTCAAATTAAAAATGATGCTGGAAGTCAGGAATGTTTTGCTAACTTATCAGTTCTTGGTTAGTAGATTTGAACAATAAAATCCAAAGTACACTGTCATCTTTTACATAATCTTGCTTGCAGATGTGACAACGATTTGCCTCTCATTCCAGAGCCAGCAACTATTGTAGAGAAACCAGAACCAATGACAGTCACCACAGGAGATTCTTGTGCCTTAGAGTGCACTGTGTCTGGAACACCTGAGCTTACTACTAGATGGTTCAAGAATGGATGTGAGCTCACTTCTGACCAGAAATACAAAATCACTTTCTTCAATAAAGTATCTGTGCTCAAGATTCTGAATGCAGGTTTACAAGATAGTGGAGAATATACATTTGAGGTGAAAAACAGCGTTGGTCAAAGCCGTTGTGCAGCTTCTGTACATGTTTCAGGTTAGTGGGTTAATATGGGGAATACAATTTATTTATTCAATTTATTTATTCGATTTATATCCCGCCTCTCTTCCCAATTCTGTATTTCCTCTGCGTTTTCATATCAAGTTTTGCATATGTTGGCTTCTGATGTTAGGCATCCATGTACCATTCCTAAATGCTTTAGAAATCTACTTATTGTGGAATATCTAGCAGAGGATCAGTTATAGAGCCATGGTTGCATTGTGGTTAGAATGCAGTACTGCAGGCTACTTCTGCTGACTGCTGGCTGCCAGCAGTTTGGCAGATCGAATCTCACCAGGATCGAGCCTGATTCAGCCTTCCATCCTTTCGAGGTCGGTAAAATGAGGACCCAGATTGTTGGAGACAATATGCTGACAATATGTTTACAAACTGCTTAGAGTGGGTTGTAAAGCACTGTGAAACGATATATTAGTCTAAATGCTATTGCTATTGCAATGAATATTCCTAAATACCCATTCACAAGTTATTTAATGGTATATAGTACTGTTAGCACAGCCTTGAATGCCTTTCTAAAAGGGTGTGTCTGCACTCAGTACTTTCTTAAATATATGCCAAAAAAATACCCCACTAAACTACAAAAAGCACTAATTTGTTACTCAGAAAATTGAGTAAAAGCCCTATTATTATCATCTGAGATGTCCGTAGGATCTGCTGCTTTCCTCAAAATGTTGCAAGCAGCAATACACTGTGAGTTTCATGTTTTTTATACATGTTTATCATATCAAAATACATGTATAAAAAAAGTTAAGATTGTATTGCCTGGGCATAATCCTGCTTTTATCATTTGCCCCCTCTTACCCCTCCCTACAGATATCACTGCTTTATTATAATTTAATTTTTATTTTGTGCTCACAGATCGTATTATACCACCTTCATTCACAAAACCGCTGAAAGAAACACATGGTCTCTTGGGTTCCTCAAGTGTACTTGAATGCAAAGTCATTGGATCCCCTCCGATCTCTGTTTTTTGGTTCCGTGACGGTGAGGAGATCACAAGTGGAGATAAATATCAGGCAACCCTTACAGATAATACATGTTCTTTGAGAGTGAACGCTCTTCAAGAGTCAGATATTGGAAATTACACTTGTATAGCAGCCAATGAAGCTGGATCTGAGGAATGTGAAGCGTATTTCATAGTTAGAGGTAAAAACTTGAGATTAAAATATATATTAAAAGAAAATAATTGTTTAAAAATCTTAAATTTGTTTTTTATGTTCTTTAACCTGCACATTTAGCATTAACGTGATTTTATTGTTTGTATGTATTATCTAGAACCTCCATCTTTTGTGAAGAAACCCGAACCTTTGCAAGTTTTATCTGGGGCAAATGTAACATTCACAAGTATCATTAAAGGAACCCTCCCGCTTGAGGTCAAATGGTTTAGGGGAAGTGTTGAATTGGTTCCAGGACACAGATGCAACATATCTCTAGAGGAATCAGTTGCTGAACTGGAGCTGTTTGATGTTCACCCTCTCCAAAGTGGAGACTACACTTGCATTGTCAGTAATGAAGCTGGCAAAATCTCTTGTACAACTCATCTCTTTGTAAAAGGTTTGTAATTATTTTGTCTGCTGGGTTAAACAGAAAGGCAACCATCAATTTTAAACAATTTTAAATTTCCCATCTTGTGCTATTTTTTTTTACAGAACCAGCGAAATTTGTGAAGAAACTGAATGACTTCCACGTTGAGAAAGGAAAACAATTAACTTTAGAATGCTCATATACTGGTACCCCTCCTATTCAAGTGTCTTGGAGGAAAAATGGTATAAATTTAACTCACTCAGAGAAATGCAGTATTACCACTACAGAAACATCTGCCATACTGGAGATCTCTAACAGCAGATTAGAAGATGCTGGCCTGTATTCTTGCCACATAGAAAACGAATCAGGCCAAGATAACTCTCAGGCAGCTGTCTCAATCTTACGTATGTAGCTTATATCAAAGGATATTTTAATAGAACTATTGATTATTTTGTTGGGAAACAAACTCATTTTGTGATTAATCTGTGCTTTTGTTCTGTAGAATCACCTTACTTTGTCCAAAATCTAGAGTCTGTACAAGTGACCGTTGGAGATTCTGCATCATTACAGTGTCAAATTGCTGGAACACCAGAAATCAATGTGTCATGGTACAAAGGAGACACAAAATTAAGACCCACCGATACTTCTAAAATGCACTATAAAAACCAAGTGGCCACTTTAGTATTCAGCCAGGTGAATAGCAATGATAGTGGGGAATATATCTGCAAGGCTGAAAACAGTGTTGGGGAAGCTGCGTCTTCAGCACTGCTATCTGTTCAAGGTGAGTAACCATCGCCAGCTTTTAAAAGCTTGGAGAATACAATTTATTACTCTGTTGAAAGGCATGAGAGAGGAAAAATACGTCTGTTTTTAGCTGTTCTTTCCCAGTGGAGAATTTCTGTAGCCAATCCAAGCAAGTTGATACACTTTGTTAACAGCAATCCCATGTGACTGGTTGTAGCTTCTCAAGAGAATCTCTTTAATCATTAAGTCATTAAAATAAATCTTCCTTCTTTTATGTCATCTACTATCATACGAGGGAGTGCTGAGAAGTTCCTGGCTTTGCCCAGAAAGAAGAGAGCCAGAGTTATGAAATAACACATTTATTCAACATAGTCCCCCCTGAGACTGATGCACTTGGTACAGCATAGTTGCAGCTTTTTTAGACCATTCACATAAAAGTCCTTTGGTTGGGCCACAAATCAGCTCTCAGCAGCATCTTTGACATCAGAACTTTCCTCAAAACGTTGCCCCTTCAGGTGTTTCTTCAAAGTTGGGAACAGCCACGCAACTGTTGTGTCAGAGTGCTTGCAGAATAGCACGAAAATGTGTAAGTCAATCGCGTGCAGTGCGCGTTTGACTGGCGTTTGCCAAGTGCGCCCACGAAGCGCATAACCAGCGAACTGGGAGGAACCCACCCCTGCTATAGTTAGATATATATCTCACATTGGTAGACACTAGACTCCTAGAGTTGGAAAGAACTATTTAGTCCATCAAATTGAACCCCCTGATCAATTCAGAAATCCACCCACGATCAATAGCTGTCCTAGCCATAAATTGGAATACATCAAGAAAAGGGGGACTCACTTTTGCCTTCAAAAATGTTCAGCCCCAAATCCAAACCATTCAGAGTCAGTAACTTTTCACAATATTTGTTTTCTTGCAGAACGTAAACTTCCTCCTTCATTTTCACGAAAATTAAGGGACATTCATGAAACTGTTGGCTTGCCAATTACATTTGATTGCGGCATTAATGGTTCTGAACCAATGGAAGTAATCTGGTATAAAGATGGTGCACAAATAAGAGATGGCTATAATGTGCAAATATCATACATAAATAAAGTCGCCGTTCTACAGATTTTACAAACTGATATGAGTCTCAGTGGACAATATACTTGCACAGCTTCCAATGCCATTGGAACCGCTTCTTGTAGTGCCAAACTCATCCTTACAGGTTTGACAAAAATACATAACTCTCCGTTGATACTTTTATATGGCATATCAAGTGCCAGTTATAAACTCAGTTCATTATCATGCTTTAAGTTTATATTTGATATAAATCTTTAAACGTGCCAAATTAACAATTTACTTGTACTTCTTCCTATTTTAGAGGGGAAGATGCCACCCTTCTTTGACATCCCAATTACGCCTGTTGATGCAGTTGTTGGCGACAGTGCTGATTTTGAGTGTCATGTTTCTGGAACGCGTCCTATTAAGATTACTTGGTCAAAGGATAACCGTGAACTGAGAACTGGAGGGAAGTATCAGATCAGCTATACAGAAAATATAGCCCATTTGACAATTCTGAAAGTTGACAAAGGAGATTCTGGAAAATATTCATGTCATGCTAGTAATGAAGTTGGAAAAGAGTCTTGCACAGCTCAACTTAATATTAAAGGTACTAGAAATTTTCATCAGTAAGATAGAATTTAGATTCCATTGTGTGTAGGCTACTATCTAAAGAACTCTTGTTTGCATTCCTTTGGTACCTGCCAGAACACTAATGAGACCTGGGGCATCATTTGTAATGATGTGAGATACAATGCTAATGATCCTGCAGCTAAAATTGGAAGTCACGGAAACCAGAAATCCCCCTCCCATGACTGTATGCCACTTTTATAGGGAAGTTCTAGAATTAGTATCTCTGTTTTGAACATATGCATGAAGAGGAATCTAAGAGTTTGTGAGAGGGAAAAAAAAGTAAAACTAAAAAAACAAGATGTTCTTTCTGTTTGTACCAAAAGTATTTTGGAATTCAGTTAGATCAAAACCTGTCTTTTCTTGGTAATATTTTAATTTATGAAGATATATTTTACTGTATATTTGATTTAAATGTATGAATCTCACTTTTTTCCTTAAGCCACACAAAAGTGGCATTTTTATTTTGCTAGCTGTTAGCATATTATTTTATTTATTTGCTACATTCTGTTCTTGTTCATTTTGTCTTTTAAATTTTGCTAGTCACTGACCAAATAAATATTATTGATTGATTAGCCATGCATGAGTGGCAAACCTTGTGCCATTTTTGAGGACAACCCAAGGCGATCAATAGAATTTGAAAACATTTGCCTGAATATATCTTTCTCACTAGTTTATTTTCCTTGTATCTTCCTTTCTGACAGAGCGACAGAATCCGCCTACATTCACCAAGAAGTTATCTGAAACAGTAGAAGAAACGGAAGGAAACAGCTTTAAACTTGAGGGCCGTGTTTCTGGTACCCAGCCTCTGATGGTTGCTTGGTACAAAAATAACCAGGAAATCTATGGAAGCCCTAACTGTGAACTAGCCTTTGAGAACAATGCTATTCTGCTGCTCATTAAAAATGCAGGACCAGCTGATGCAGGCTTATATACCTGCAAAGTATCCAATGAAGCTGGGAGCACGCTGTGTACTTCCTCCGTTGTTATTAAAGGTTAGTTCATTTCCCAGAGGCCTACTGTACTATATTTATTTTATTAGCTACTAGTGTTTTCCATTGGGTCCAAATGACCAGGACATTAATTCTGATGTATTTGATAAAAAAAAAAATTCTACATATTGTAAGTGGAACCATGGGTCACGAACGCTTCTGTTCACGAACAATTTGGGTTCCGACCAAAAAAGCCTCAACATTTTTGAATCGGGTCACGATTCAAAAATCAAATGGCGAACAAACACATCTGTGGCAATTTTCCCTGGCATGGCGATTTCCCCTTCTGTGCCATTTTTTTTTCTCTACATGCATGCACAGTCAGTCTTCCTTCCAGTCACAACCAAATTGCGTTGGAACAAAGTTCTGGAACAGATTACAGTCGTGACCCAAGGATCCACTGTATATGGTTTTATACCAGGTTGCAGCACAATAAGATGACAGAAAACTATACTGAATTGCTGAATTATTTCAATTTCAGTTCTTAAAAACATTCAGTCATGAGCCTATTTGAAGGGTGCACCCTTTTTTTGGTAATTGATGATGAGGTTCTGTAAAAATGACCTTTTTTAAAAAAAAAACATTATTACGCATACTCAAGGCAACACATTTTCTGATGAAAAACAATCCTTTTATTATTTTTCACTCTCAACCTAGAAATTTCAGCCACGAATAGAGGAAAAATTTTTTCAAGGGGTCCAGTTGAGGTATACTTTATATATATTGGCAATTGTTATGACTCTGTATCTATAGATACAAGTATGCCAATAAAATGGAAGTTCATTTCACTATCTCCCATCTCTGATCCAGCTAGAAGTATTTGTTTCTCTACTATTTTTTCCAAGTTTAAAATGACCTTCATCTTGACAATATTCATGTTACCTTTAGCATAAAAATAGTGGATATTGCATATCAAACAGTTTGTATATCATCTTAAAACATGGTCACTATATATTGGCATTCCATATGGTACCAAACAAAAAACTCTTTTTCCTTTTAAAAAAGTTGTACTGAGAAAATGGAATTAATTCATGGCATCATATTGTTCTTACCTTGATATGTATTTTTTTTTTATTTAAGGTGAATGATAATCTAACTACGTCCTCCTCTTGATTTCTTAATCTTATCACATTTCAGAACCTAAGAAGCCTCCGGTGTTTGATCGACCTCTTAAACCAGTGACAATAGATGAAGGCAAGATCCTGCAACTTGCTTGCCATGTAGTTGGATCACAGCCCATTAAGATCCAGTGGCTCAAAGCTGGGAGAGAGCTCAGATCCTCTGATAAATGCAGCATCAGTTTTGCAAATGGAACGGCTCTCTTGGAGATCCAAGCAGTTACTAAAACTGATTCTGCGGAATATGTGTGCAAAGCCTCAAATGCCGCTGGAAGTGATTCTTCTAAGTCAAAAGTCGCAGTTAAAGGTACAGTTAAATTGAATATTGAGAGAGAGAGAGAGAGAGAGAGAGAGAGAGAGAGAGAGAGAGAGAGAGAGAGAGAGAGAGA
>JANHGC010002556.1:173526-186896 GCA_027560395.1 Boaedon fuliginosus | reverse complement strand
AATGAATCACAGATGGCCTAAAGAATAAATAATCGTATTCGATAGATAGATAGATAGATAGATAGATAGATAGATAGATAGATAGATAGATAGAATATCTTCTGAATGGGCTGAAAAGTTTGTTTATTTTTTATTAATCTTGGATACTCTCTGGAAAAATTGTGTAGAGAAAACCATCTTTACCTATTATCAAAACAAGTGGAAAAATATCTACAAGACTTTGGCTGTAACACAAAAATTCTTGATGATGAAATTTGAAAAATGCGTACTTTTTTAAAAAAATGCATTAACATCAAACATAAGAAATTTCACATCTCCTTTTAATCCAGGAGCAAGCACTGTTCAAGAAATAATGTAAATAAAAGAGATGCAACTACAGTAAAGTCAAATATCTTCTTTAATCAGATATGCATATATTTTGTCCAACCAGTGTATGTTGGTGTCTTGCTGTTCTTAAAGCTTTTTCAGCTGTTATATGTTAATGTACTATATCTTTAAAGTTCCCGAAGAGCCTGAGAGAGCTATCAGAAAAGAAAAAATGCCTATATCAATTACGGCAAAAATGAAGAAACCTCCTGCTAAAGGTATATTTAAGATATAAATATGTGTCTTTGGTCTGTTGTGTGTTGTTATTTGTTATTCTTGCACTTATGATTATTTGAGTATTCTTTTGATGAATGCTTACATTGTTGATTGCGTGTGTAACTAAAACTCTCAAAAATTCATATTTTTAAAAGTTCCTGAAGTTCGTAAGACTGTTATTAAAAAAGAAGTGGTCCATGTGAAAGTTCCTCAATATGAAGAAGAGGCTCCTGAGTATGAAGAAGAGGAAGAAGTTCCCCAATATGAAGAGGAAGAAATCCCACAGTATGAAGAAGAGGAACGATATGAGGAGGAAGTGTCGCAATACGACAAGGAAGTCTCGCGATATGAGGAGGAAGTCTCACGATATGAAGAAGAAGTAACTCATGAGGAAGAAGAGGTAGTAGTGGTACCTCACTATGAAGAGGTTCCTGAGTATGAAGAAGAGGAAGAAATTCCTCTACCTCCTCCACATAAAGGTAAACACCAGCTTTTAAAAGCCATGGCAATGGCAATGTCTATTTTACGAATTTGCTCTTGCCTCAGATTTTTTTATTTATTCAGATTTGTTTTGATCTCATTCATCTTCCTAACTGAAGTTTGAAATTCATGTGTCGTTTCAGGTTATAAACTGAAAATAGGAAAATTTAAACTATGGAACATTCCAAAAATATTTAACCTAATATTTAAACTTTAAATCCTATACTATTTGTCCAAAATTAATCTACCTACATCTAAACTTCTCCTGGTTGGAAGCAGTGCCTACTAAACAAGCTTGCTCTGTCTGAAAGTCTAGAAATATACTAGTGCTGTAAAATATACTAATTTTATATCTATCTGCCCAAGAAATGGAGATGAGCCGATTGGACACAACTGACAAGAAAACTTTTACCTTTAGTTCTTACAGTTGTTCAGTGAATATCCCAAAATAGAGAGTGCTAGTCAGATCCTTAACATTAAGCCTGAAGACAGTTTTGACCCTGCCCAAGCATCATGCTTCATTTCAGTGTAATTTTAAATGTATTTTGAAGTGGGTTTGTTTGTTTGTTTGTTTACTGGGAAGATAGCTTTCTACAAGGCCTGGTCATCTTATTTATTTCAAAGAATTTTGGGGCCCTGCATATACTCTAGAGCCTAGAAAGTAGCAGAATGGGCTTTGAATCCATCACTCTGATGAGGGAGGGTGGGGGAGAAAATTTAGAAGTTAATTGAGATGATAGATTCGAAGGGTGCGTGTTCTGCTGAACAATGTGATATGGAGTGTAACAAGATACTATATCAAAGAAGAGATAAAGAACTTCTCTGACCTAATGTATGGCTTCCCCAGTGTTTGCACTATGTTACCAGCAGAGGTGGTATTCAGCCAATTCTGACAGGTTTGGGAGAACCAGTAACGATCGTTTTGATTGGTTCAGAGAACCGGCAAATACCACCTCTATTTGGCTGACCACAGCAAATACCTCTGATTGGCCGAGTGCATAGTCACGTCAACCAAGCCACGCCCACAGAACCGGTAGTAAAAAAATTTAAATCCCACCACTGGTTACCAGGGTTATTACAGAAGGAAACCAAAATAGTGAAGATAATAATCATTACAGCGTGATCGAAGCCCATCCCTTCTCTCCTTTTTAAATGCATGGTACCTGCAACACACAAAAAGGAATGAAGCTTTGGTTGTACAGCCTTAGTTAACATCTTGACTTTTGGACTGCACTGCGGATGCCCATGTCTTCCTTTGAATCTAAACTTTTAAACATAATTGTGTCTTTAAAGTGCCTGAAGTTCCCAAGAAACCTGTGCCTGAGAAAAAGAAACCTGTGCCTGTTCCCAAGAAAAAGGAAGCTCCTCCAGCCAAAGGTATTATCGCATTTTCCTCATCTTCGTTTTCCTTTTCATACGTTTTTAAGAGCTGTAAAGACATTGGGTAAGCGGATGGAAAATTATTGTAGATAATAATGTCCAATGTAGTTGTGTCCTTTTTACTTTTTTTTATTTATGTGTATATCTTCCACCTTTATTACCAGCAGTCCTTGACTTACAACTGCAATTGAGCCCAAAATTTCTGTGGATAAGTGAGACATTTGTGAAGTGGATTTTGCCCCATTTTACGACTTTTCACAGTTGTTAAACGAATCACTTCAGTTGATAAGTTAGTAACCTGGTTGTTAAGTGAATCTGGCTTCCCCATTGACTTTGCTTGTGAGAAGGTTGCAAAAGGGGTTCATATGACCCTGGGACATATGACCCTGGGACACATCAATGGCCATAAGTATGAGTCAGTTTTGAATTTTGATCACATGATCGTGGGGATGCCAGAAAGGTCGTAACTGTGAAAACAGTCATATGTCACTTTTTTCAGTGCCGTTTCAACTTTGAATGGCCACTAAATGAAATGTTGTAAGTCAAGGGCTACTTGTATTTTGATAAATAACTCAAGGTGGCAAACATACCCAATACTACTTTCCTCCTTCTATTTTCCCCAAAACAACAAACCTGTGAGGTGGTTGGGCTGAGAGAGAGAGGGACTGGCCCAAAGTAAGCCAGCTAGTTTTCATGCCTAAGGGAGGACTAGAACTCCCAAGTCTCCTGGTTTCTAGACCAGCACCTTACCCACTAGACCAAACTGGCCTTGCTTGTGTTGTTTAATGTGCCGTAACATATTAGTCCTCAATCATTTCAAACCTTGTCTCTAAAGTGCCTGAAGTGCCAAAGAAACCTGTCCCTGAAGAAAAGGTTCCTGTGCCAAAAAGGAAAGAAGCTCCACCAGCTAAAGGTACGTCACTTTGGGATTTAACATATGCAAATTCATGTAACAATCCTTGTGTCCTTTTGTGTGTGTGTGTGTGTGTGTGCTTTTAAACACAATGCACCAAGAAAGGTTGTCCCTGGTCTTTTCAAGTGGTCTTTATGTCTGTGTTTTGGTGTGTTTGGGGCAATTCTTCTCTGATTTGTGCCAAAATGGAACCCCATGCTCAAAAGTATTTCTGTATTGTTTCAATCTAAGTGCCCAAGAAACCGGTACCTGAAGAGGAAGTGCGTGTTCCTGTGCCTAAACGAGTAGAAGCACCTCCTGCTCAAGGTACATCATCTTTGTGAGGCAGGCAGTTCTGTTGTCTTGGTCTGTTTTAAGCAAATGGCATTCAAGCCAAAACAAGCAGCTGAACATTTCTGTCAGTCCCGCTTTGTAAATCCCTAAACCTCTTGGGTTCAGCTGCTGCACTTCTGCCGTTCTGGTTTTGATTCTTTCACTTTCCCACTTTGCTTCGCTTTTATGTCATTCTGCTTTGAATAAAATCGATTTGCCAATTAATCTGTGCAATGTGTGAGGAAAAAGGTGGAGAACTGCCTCCACCTAAAGGTACATGAAGGAGCGCTTTTAAATTTTATATGGATATTCAGTTGGGTTTGTAATTATGATTCTCTAACCTACAGTCGGGTTTGCCTTTTGCTCTTATACCTCCTTCTGTTCTTTTTCTTTGTGAAATGTTTCAAACGTCAAATTTCTTAATATCTTTAAAGTGCCTGAGATCCTTGAGGAAGAAGAATTTGAAGCTGAGGTGCCTCTACCAGCTAAAGGTATACCAACTTCTTCTGTAAAGAAGGGCTTGTTTATCTTGAATGTTATTGTTGCATGTTCTTTACATGTGTCATTTTTATGGTCTTTGTGTTGATGACAATTCATTTACAAATTGTTTCTTAACATTTAAGAACAAACACTTCTTGAGGAAGACATGACAACAAAATGTATATCAACCTCATTCACCTCATCAAAAGCTTTTTGAATACCAGCGGAATAAATACCAGTCTTTATTTTATTTCATTTCATTTGATTTGATTTTGCTACAAATACACTCTTCTATTGGAAAGACACCAGTATTTTTCATTGTATGCTCCAAATAAATTATGATATTATGCATCTTTACTTAGTCATAAATCCCATTGAGTTCAATGGAATGGGTTTCTAAATACGTTGGCAAAAGCTGCAGACTTCAATATAATCTTGGAAATTTATATTTAAAACACCAGCATGAAAATATTTTTTTATAATACAGAACAACGTGAGAGTTGAAAAGCATTTAAAGAAAGAGTTTAAAAGAAATTGTATGTTAAAATATGTATATATTTAGGACAGTCTTTCTTAAAGTGTGACCCGGGGACCCCTGGGGTTTCCCCAATACCCTCTCAGGGTTCACCAAAATCAAAATATTTGCCAGCCTATGTCGCAAAGTAACATAACATTAAAATCCCATCAAACTTTTGTGAGAAACGATAGTGGCAGCAAATGTATCAGTTTTAATTTTTAATACAGCAAATACTGATAAATGTAACTCATAGAAACAAAACCTTTTTTCAGATCCTCCATATTTTTTTAAAGTGGGAAGGGGTCCTTAAAGAAAAAAATGTTTAAAAATCACTGGTTTAGGGGAATAGACACATGCAAGCCCCAAATGATAGAGAGAATTGCAAATTAAACTGGGCCTATTTTGAGAGAGGTTTTTTTTAATGCAGTAACATACATGGCATCTAGTTATGTTTTAAGCAACATTTCCAAATAAAGATGCCAAGTCACACTAGGCTTTTTTTTATTTATTTACCTTGAGAATCAGCTTTTCAAGTAACCTGAGTAGAACCTGGCAGAAAGCTGGTGCTAATGGTTCTTCTTGCATGTTCTTGGCTTACACTGCATAAAAACAGTGATTGTGTCTTAGTGTGTTTTTTCACTGCCTCTGTTAATGAGACTTAAGTCTAAATCTGAACAAAACATGTTTTAAAGTGCCAGAGGTACCTAAGAAGGTTGTACCGGCCAAGAAGATTCCTGAACCTATTCCCAAAAAAGTGGAGCCAGCACCACCTGTTGCAAAAGGTATTTTGACTAGAGAAAAAATTATTATGGCAGCAGCATGATTTATTCTTCTATTATGCTAATGATAGGCCTAAGCGGACAAGTATACTAGGATTATATTAGCTGCACTTCTAAATTGTATAGGAAAAACTCTTACATGCTTTCTATCTGCAAACATTTTAACCTGATAGAGGTTCCCCTGAATTATTCAACTTCTAAGTCCTTTTTCTTAACAATTTCTGCAAATGCTTGGCTTTTCAAACCATACTTCACTATCTTACAAAATTCTTCTGATTCTTCTGTCATTATCTTCCCATGGGGGGGGCGTCAAATCAAACTCTGTCAATTATTTTTTTAAAGTTCCTGAAGTTCCCAAACCTGTTCCAGAAGAGAAAGTGCCTGTTCCCAAAAAGGTGCCACCTCCACCAGCCAAAGGTACATCTAATACTTGAACCTGTGTGAAAATAATCATGGACCGTACTTGTAGTTTAGGTTCCTCAATTACGTTAAAAAAAAAAAACCACCAATGTTTCAAACTTTTGTGTTTTCTTGTACATTTGTACATGATGAGTTGCAAAGAAATTCTTAAAAGAAGAAAACCATCTGTTTTTAAAGTGCTTGAAGAGGAAGTGTCTGTTCCCAAGAAAGTGCCACCCCCAGCGGTTAAAAGTATATCTAACATTTGAAATAGTTACATCAAAAACATTAACACTGACTTTACTTGTCATTCTTATTCTTAAGTACTAGACACCAATATTGCTACTGTAATTCAAAGATCTTATATGTTTGTCCAAGATGAGTTGAGCTCAACATCTTTAAGTAAAAATATCTATCTTTCAATTCCTGAAGTTCCCAAACCTGTCCCAGAAGAGGAAGTGCCTGTTCCCAAAAAAGTCCCAGCCCCACCAGCCAAAGGTATATCTAATATTTGTAGCAGTAAGAAAGAACATCAAGATTGATACTCAACTATGTTCTTAAGTACAGGTAGTCCTCGATTTACAACAGTTCATTTAGTGACTGTTCAAAGTTACAATGGCATTCAAAAAAGGTGACTTATGGCCATTTTTCACACTTACGACCATTGTATCATCAGCCCCATGGTCATGTGATCAAAATTCAGATGCTTAGCAGCTGGTTCATATTTATGACTGTTTCTGTGTTCCAAGGTCATGTGATTCGCCTTTGCAACCTTCTAACCAGAAAAGTCAATGCAGAATCCAGATTGACTCAACAACCATGTTACTAATTTAACAACTGCAGGGATTAACAAACGTGGCCAGAAAAGTCATAAAATGGGGCAAAACTCACTTCACAAATGTTTCACTTAGCATCATAAATTTTGCGCTCAAATCATAGTTGTAAATCAAGGACTACCTGTATAATGTAATTCAAATTTTTGTGGTATCTTATATGTTTATCAATGGTGAATTGAACTCAAATCTTAAAAGAAAATCCATCTGTCTTTCAATTTCTGAAGTTCCCAAACCTGTCCCAGAAGAGAAAGTCCCTGTTCCCAAAAAAGTGCCAGCTCCACCAGCTAAAGGTATGCCCAATTAAAACAATAATATAAAAAAACCATTAACATTAATGTTACTTGTCATCTGTGTTATGAGACATTAATTTTGGTACTTCAAAGTCTGTGATTTCTTATATGTTTGTACCTGTTGAGACCAACATCTTTATAAAAATCCTCAATATTATCTTAAAAGTGCCAGAGGTTCCCGAACCTGTCCTGGAAGAGGAAGTACCTGTTCCCAAAAAGGTGCCATCTCCACCAGCCAAAGGTACATATCATATTGAAAATAGCAATATGAAAAAACATTGCTATTACTTGTCATTCTTATTCTTAAATGTTAGACACCAATATTGCTAAAGTAATTCAAAGTTTTCTGATATTTTATATCTTTGTGGATTGAACCGAAAAACTTAAAAGAAAAACCACCTATCTTTCAATTAAAAAAAAAAATCTCTTTTCAAAGTGCCTGAAGTTCCCAAACCAGTCCCAGAAGAGAAAGTGCCTGTTCCCAAAAAAGTGCCACCTCCAAAAGCTAAAGGTATGTCTTATTTAAAGAGCAATATGAAGAAACAGTAGCATTAATACTTGTCATCCATGTCATTAGACATGAATTTTGGTAGTTCAAACTTTTGTGATGTCTTACATGTTTGTCCATGGTGAGATGAAAATCTTTTTTAAAAAATATCCTCCATACTATCTTTAAAAGTGCCTGAATTTCCCACACCTGTCCCAGAAGAGGAAGTGCCTGTCCCCAAAAAAGTTCCAGCACCACCACCAGCCAAAGGTACCTGTAAAATTTGCAACAGTAGGAAAAAGTTATAAATGTTGTCATTTCTTGTCACTGATATTCTTACGTATTAGAGACGAGTGTCAGTATTTAAATGTTGTCGTAACCTGTTTGTTGTCCATGTTGAGACCAAAAATCTTTAAGAATTCTTATGATCTTTAAAATATATAAGTTCAATTGAATTCAAGAAACCAATCTGATTCCTCTTGTAAAGGCAACAGCTCTTCATGTCAAGTGTACATCTTGTCTTTAAAACCTCTTAAAACAAATAAACACTTTGTATTTGTAATTAATCTTTGTCAGTCAAGTACAAAATATCCATTTTACTCATTTAAATGTTTATGACATTTGTTCATATTGACTTGAGAACGTAATACTTAAAAAAAACTATACTATTTTCAAAGTGCCTAAAGTTCCTAAACCTGTCCCAGAAGAGGAAGTCCCAGTTCCCAAAAAAGTGCCAGCTCCACCAGCCAAAGGTATATCTAATATTTATAGCAACATGAAAAACACTAATGTTCACTCATATTCTTAAATATTAGTGTTGGAATATATTTTGTTGTATATATTTTATACAACAACTACAGTAGTGTTCAGCCAGTAGATGGCAGGGTTTACAATTGTAAGATTAAAATTTCCTATTTCCTGTTATAGTTCAACAGTTAAGCAGTAAAGCACATGGTGTCTGTAAGCTCTGTTTGATGTGTATTGCTATATATAAACAGAATTTCTAACAATCAGATAAAAAAAATTAATAGTTCAATGTTTCGTAGTATCTTCTGGTGACTTGAGACCAAAATCATTTTTTAAAATTAAAAACTCTTCTTTTAAAGTGCCTGAAGTGCCCAAACCTGTCCCAGAAGAGAAAGTGCCCGTTCCCAAAAAGGTGCCAGCTCCTCCTGCTAAAGGTACAGGTGAAATCTGTAACACTGTGAAAACAAAGTTCACCATACATTTCATAATACTTCTTCTGTTAAGGGTTAAATGCCCTGATTAATGCTTCACATTCTTGAGTTGTCTTCTTCATTTGTCAATAATGAATTGATAACAAAATCTTAAAATAAGAAAATCCTATATTTTTTTTAAGTGCCTGAAGTTTCCATACCAGTCGTAGAAGAAGAAGTGCCTGTTCCTAAAAAAGTACCGGCTCCACCAGCCAAAGGTACATCCAACTTTTGAAAAAGTAATATGGGAAAAACTTTAATATTGACGTGACTTGTCATCTTTATTCTTGAGCATAAGAAATAAATGCTGGTAGTTCAAAGTTTTCTGATGTCTTGTATGTTTGTCCATGGCGAACTGAGCTCAAAATCTTACAGACAAAAATCTGTCTTTCAATCCCTGAAGTTCCCAAACCTGTTCCAGAAGAGAAAGTACCTGTTGCTAAAAAAGTGCCACCTCCACCAGCTAAAGGTACATGTGAAATGTATAAGTCTGTGAAAAACATAAATGTTGACAGTCTCTGTGGCGTTCTTAAATTTTAAGCACTAATATCAGCACATGGTGTTTTGTGATGATTTGTATGTTCCGATCAAAATCTTTTTTGAAAATGCTTTACTTAAATTGTCTGCAGTTGCCATCATGTTATGTGCGAGAATGTTTCTTTCCTCTAGAGGTGTTAGGTGCTCTTGCCAAATATTCATTTAATACTTAAAATGTCTTGAAAACAAATGGATATGGGCACTACGTATCATTAATATCTTAAGTTTCAAACACCTACACCAGTGCTGCAAGCGTTTAGATCTTCCATATTTGTTTGTGTTGATTTGAAATAAAAAATATTCATTCTAAAAAGAAATCATACTGTCTTTCAAGTCCCTGAAGTTCCCGAAGTAGTGGAGGAAGAGGAAATATTTGAAGTTCCCAAAAAAGTGCCAGCTCCACCAGCCAAAGGTACATCTAATGTTTATAACGAAGGACTAATTTTGGCATTCCTTATCATTCAAATGCCCAACGATGAGTCACCAATATCTGTAGTCCAAAGTTTGTGTCTTACATGTTTCTATCTTTCAAATCTCTTCAGTTTCAAAACTTGTTCCTGAAAAATTGCCGCTCTATCTGTTGAGTGTGGCATAGAATATTTGGGGAAAATGTTGGCGTTAGCTGCCATGCATCTTCTTAAATATTAAATACCAATTTCTGTTGAAAAATATCTAGAAGTTTGTATGCTAGTCCGTGCTGATTTAAGATCAAATCTTTAAAAAGGAACCATCTCTTTTTAAAGTACCTGAAGTTCCCAAGCCTGTCCCAGAAGAAAAAGTAGCTGTTCCCAAAAAAGTACCAGTTCCACCAGCCAAAGGTACATGTGAAACTTGAAACAGTAAAAAAGAAAATACTATGTTGGTGTTGCTAGTCATGTATCTTCTTCAGTTAAATGTTAAACAACAAAATTAATAGCTTACCGTTTTACTGTGTCTTGTATTGTCTATCCATGTTGACTTGAGACCGACATCTTTTTTCAAAAAAAAAATCTTCCTATCTTAAAAGTGCCCAAGGTTTCCAGATATGTCCAGGAAGATAAATTGCCTATTCTCAAAGAAATGCCCATTCCATGCTTCAAATATTTATGATAGTATGAAAAAAAATTTGAATTATTTGTCATTCATATCCTTAAACATTGGACAAAAGTCTTGCTAGTTTAAAGTTTTGTGCTGTCTTGTATGTTTGTCTATTGTGGGTTGATCTCTATATCTTAAAGAAAAGAACACCTATCTTTCAAGTCCCTGAAATTCCCAATTTATTCCAGAAGGAGAAGTGCCAGAGGTTCCTCAAATATATACCAGCTCCAACAGTTAAAGTTTGTTCCCACTAATTTTTGAAAGCATGGCGGCGGGTGGGGGGGAGATGACATTACCGGTCACTTTTATTCTCCAGTTAAGAGCAGAACAACATCAATAGTTGTGAAAGAATTTGTAGAGGCTGGAACAGAAACAGGAGGAATTTAGACAGAAACCATCCACAAATAACGTTCAACCATAACTCAGTCTGAGTTGTGAAAAGCCTAGAAAGAAGAGTTAAAACTCCACTTCAATAAACTCTTTAATAAAAGGGAATGGGTGATTATTGTTGCCGTTTCCAGGAGTCTTTAATTCTTGCATTAAAAGCCTTCATAATGTCTACAAGCTTCTTGCTGCCTTGATCATGCAGTGCAATACTGCGTTTGATAGTTTTTCAATGTTTTGTAATGTCTTTCACTATATGTTTCACTTTGGTGACTTGAGAAGAAAATCTTTAAAAAAAGTCATTAAATCTTTTTTTCCAAGTCCCCGACGTTCCAAAACCTGTTCCAGAAGAGAAAGTGCCAGTTCCCAAAAAGGTGCCACCTCCACCAGCCAAAGGTACATATGAAATTTGTAAACCTGCGGAAAAAAAGTTGACAATATACCTCACTTATATTCTTCAGTTAAGGGTTAAATGCAAAGAACAGAAGGTTCAGAGTTTTGTGTTGTTTTCTATATTTGTCCATGGGGAACTAAGAACAAAACCTTGAAATAAGAAAACCATCTCTTTTTAAAGTGCCTGAAGTTCCCAAAGCCGTCCCAGAAGAGAAAGTGCCTGTTCCCAAAAAAGTGCCACCTCCACCAGCCAAAGGTACATCTACCATTTATATCAGTAAGAGGAAAACATTAAGATTAAAATTTCTTGTCATCCATATTGTTTAGCATTAAGCACCAGCATTGGTAGTCCTAAACTGAGCAATGTCTTATTTGTTTGTCGATGGTGGGATGAACTCAAGATCTTAAAAGAAAAAATATCTGTCTTTCAATCCCTGAAGTTCCCAAACCTGTCCCAGAAGAGGAAGTGCCAGTTCCTAAAAAAGTGCCAGCTCCACCTGCCAAAGGTACATATAATATGTGTAATAGTAGTATGAAAAAAAAATGTTGACATTACTTGCAATCCTTATTCTTAAGTATTAGATACCAATATGGGTGGATCAAAGTCTTGTGATGTCTTATGTGTTTGTCAATGTTGCCTTGAGACCAAAATCTTTTTAAAAAGTCCTCTGTACTATCTTTAAAGTGCCTGAAGTTCCCAAACCTGTCCCAGAAGAGAAAGTGCCTGTTCCCAAAAAAGTGCCACCTCCAGCAGCCAAAGGTATATCTAACATTTAAAATAGTTAGACTGAAATCATTAACCCTGACATTACTTGTCAACCTTATTCTTAAGTGGTGGACCCCAATATTGTTTATTCTTAAGTAGATAACAATACACCAGTTCAAAGTTTTTGGGTATGTTATATGTTTGTCCATGTTGGGTTGAGCTCAACATCTTTAAGAAAAAATATTTGTCTTTCAATTCCTGAAGTTCCCAAACCTGTCCCAGAAGAGGGAGTGCCCGTTCCCCCCAAAACAGTGCCACTTCCATTAGCCAAAGGCATATTTACCATTTTTAAAAGTAGTATAAAAACATTGCTTCTCTTCCTTCTTCTTAAGCATTAGGTACCAATATCAGTCATTGAAAGTGTTGTGATGTCTTATGTGTTTGTCCATGTTGAGCCGACACCAAAATATATACAAAAATATCCTTACTATCTTATAAGTGCCTGAAGTTCCCAAATCTGTCCTGGAAGAGAAAGTGCATGTTCCTAAAGAGGTGCCAGCTTCACCAACCAAAAGTGTTTCTAATTTTTTGCTATAGTAATATGAAAAAAGATTAATGTTGACAATACTTAGAATTCTTATTCTTAAAAGCATTAGACACCAATGTTAGTAGGTCTTGTGATGTCTTACGTGTTTGCCCGTGATGAGTTAAGCTCAATATCTTTAAGAAAAAATATCTATCTTTCAATTCTTAAAGTTCCCAAACCTGTTCCAGAAGAGAAAGTGCCAGTTCCCAAAAAAGTGCCACCTCCACCAGCCAAAGGTACATCTCATATTTTGAAAGTCTGCAGAAAAAATTATATTGATTCAAATGCAAGGGGGCAGGATTGTGTGGTACCAAAGCATGTATAATATGGACTATGTGAAGCTATTTTTTTCCCCAAAATTGCAGAACTAGAGGTTACCCAATTAAATTGAATCCTGGTAGAATCCAAACAAGCAAAAGAAAATTATTTTCACAAAACATGTAATTCAACTTTGGAATTTGGAATCATGAAATGTAATGCTGGCTACCAGTTTGGCTGGCTTTAAACAAGAGTTGGATCGAGTCTTGGAAGTCAAGGGGGATCAATGGCTATTAGCTATGATGGTACTATGGCTGTCTCCAAAGGCCATCTGCTAGGAGACCTGTGGGCTTCCTTATGCAGTTGAGTAGCCACTATGAGAACCCATGCTGGGCTAGATGGGCTAAGGATCTGATTCACAGGGAACTGCTTATGTTCTTATGCTCTTATATTCTTATTGATGTTACCTGTTACTTACATTCTTGAATATTAAATACCAGTATCAACCATTCAGAATTTTTTGATGTCTTATATCAGGGGTGTCAATCTCAATTGCATTGAGGGCTGCATCAAGGTTGTGTTTGACTTGTGGGGGGCAGCTCAACATCACTCATGTCCGGGGGAAACCTGTGGCCAATTGCTAAGACAGGACTTCCCTGAGATCCTCCCTCCCTCTCATCATAATCTTCCTTCCTTCCTTCCTTCCTTCCTTCCTTCCTTCCTTCCTTCCTTCCTTCCTTCCTTCCTTCCTTCCTTC
>JANHGC010002556.1:109876-123479 GCA_027560395.1 Boaedon fuliginosus | reverse complement strand
TCCTGCTCACCTTCCCTCCATCTCTCTCTCTCCCCCTCTCTTTCCCTCCCTCCTTCCCCCCTCTCTCTCTCTGAAAAACAGTCACAAACACTGCACAAAGTTCGGAGAATTGGCACGACTGGATGTTCTAGCATGCTACCCAGCTGAGCTGTTCAAGAGCAATCCTGCCAGGAATCTTGACTTTGGCTGCCAAATGTGTAGCAGCAGAGAGTTATTGGCAGCTGCCATTGTAATGGTAATCGATTCCTTGGAATGATGTTTCTGCAAACATTTCAGCCCTTTCTACACTTCTCTCTCTCTCTCTCTCCCCCACCCCCACCCCCGGTCCTCTTCGCAGCCGCGTGCACATCACGGAAGCAACCCTAAATCATCTTGGCAAAGCTTATGAGGTGGAAGAAGGTGACGGGCACCTCCGGGATCCCTACCTTGAAGCCATGAATATCAAGACTTACTTGGTGATTGACCCCAGGGTAGGTATTCTTTGAGGCAAAACAAACGAACAAAAACAATGAGCATGTGGACGTTTCTGTCTCTCTTGTTTTGCACGCCGAATCATGGTCTAGATTCAGCTGGTTTGGCCCGGTTCAGACGAACCGGATGTTAATTTTACATCTGGTTCACCCAACTGGTAGTTCCAGTGACTGGCTGGCCCTGCCCACCGTGCCCCGGATCTCCCGGGAGTCTCCACCGGGCCCATTTTGGATGCCAGGTAAGTGGAGGCACGCACGGAGGCTCAGGGAGGGCCTCCTGGAAGTTCTGGAAGTCAGAAGTCCCTGAGGCTGTTTCTGGCTTCCGGTGCCCGGGGAAATAATTTTCGGCCTCTTGGGAGGCTCAAGGAAACCCTCCAGAGCAACAGCGCCACCCCACCACTATGGTGCATGAGGCTGACTAGGCCACGCCCACCACGGCCATGCCCACCCAGCAACCTGGCAGAGAACCGGTTCCTAAAAGTTTTTAATCCCACCCCTGGTTTAACATGATGCATTGGGTCGTCCACAATTGGTTGAGTTTGCACACCCGGAAAACTAAAAACAGGCAAACCGGTACAATGGCATGGAGCCATCAATATTATTGACTCTTAAGATGCGTGGAGTTCAGCTCCCAGAGTTCCTCCAGCCAACAAAGGAGTTGAAGTCCACGCATCTTAAGAGTTGCCAAAGTTGAGAAACACTGGTGTTTAAGTATAGGGTCTCCTGCTTGACTAGAAGACCCCCAAGGTCCCTTCCGGCTGGACTTCAACTCCCAGAATTCCCATTTCCTTGCATGCTGGCTGAGGATTTTGGGTCCACAAGTCTTAATGTTGCCAAATTTGGAGACCCCGGTTACCATATTCAAACAGAAAATCCCTCCATGATTAGTGGCAAAACCCATCATTGTAATAAAATCAGCAGGACCATTGTAAGAGCTTCCCACCATTACCAGACCCCTAAGCACAAGAACAGAGTCCTGTCTTCAAGGCCTTCCTAAAGTCCAGAAGGGTCAGAACCATTTAGTATTCAAGGACTTATTCCTACAAGGCAAGTAATTACTACAATTTCATTCAAAGGCTTAATTATACTATATCCCCCCAAAGTGGGTGTGTCAGTCTTATTATTATTGATAATCTATAGAGTAATACTGGAGATTTGTATCTGATAGTCGGATGAAACAAAGTCATCTAGCGTAAGAGAACTACTAAGAGCATGCAGAGTTTATCCTACATTATAAAATGTCTTCCAACAACTTCCATTTTGTTTGATTTTGCTCTTCTATAAAAGTCAATGCAGAGCAGCCTTGGTTATAAAAAATCATTTTTATATAGGTCTGTACTTAATTGAAATATATATATTTTCTCTTCCAGCCCTTCGTGTTGAGTTCCTTAAACCTCTTACTGATGTTGAAGTTAAGGAAAAGGAAGCGGCTCGGTTTGAATGTGAAATTTCCCGGCCATCTGTTAAGGTCTGTGATATTTAGTAAATCTAATACCTAAACTTTTGAGTACATTTTATTTAGAAAAACCTATCACTTATCAGAATTCAATCTTTTTCCGTCAAAGAGTTAGATTATAGCCATTATGCTTATGATAAGTACTTGCATAAACTAAAAAAACCCACTAGGCTTTGACTCTAGGCAGTCATTATCCACCAGATTCCCATATCTTTCCCCCCTCTCTGTCATTCTCCTTGTTAATAGCAAAGATAAAAAGATATACAGATCTTTAATTCTCTAACTGAATCTTGAATATAGACAGAATATTTTTTATATATATTCATTTGCATATTTTAAAAATTGTAATTATTATTGGTGTAAAATCATAGTTGCCATTTCTAAAATATGCAAATGAAATATATATAAAATTGTACTCTGTTTAAATGCTGGGTTCAGTTAAGGAATAAAAGATTTATTTATCTTTATTAGTAGAAGTCTTACATCATGTACAAAATACCACATAAGTATAACGGGCTGTCAATTGATGGCAAAACTCATCCTTCTTTGTATCTGTATATACTTTACAGGTTCTCTGTGTCCAAGCCAATAATCCCATCAGAATAGCTAAAGCCATCCACACATCGTCATCCTATCAAAACAGCCACCAGATTCCCCATCAGCTGCATTTGTGATAATTTTCTTGTACACACATTTTGACTGATCATGTGGCCAGGGTTTTTTTTAGAAATAAAGCTCTGGGAAGTAATCTTCCACTTGTTCATTTGGGAGTTGAAATTCTGAGCACAGCACCCTTTTATATGGGCAATTCTTAAAAAGCGGCGCAATAGCAAAAAAAAAAAAAAAAGCTATTCTAGCTAGATAACCAGACCCAAGTAAGATTAGGATGTTCGGTTCAAACTATCAACTTCAAACTATCAAATCAAACTATGTTGATTCCCATATTATCATTAAATAGAGATTTTGTTTCTTTACTAACATTTTGAAAGCCTAATACCTATTATTGTCTTTGACTCAATTTCATATTTTGTCAATATTGTTAATACAGGCACAGTGGTTTAGGGATGGAATTGAAATTAAAAAAGGCAAGAAGTATGACATCATTGCGAAAGGTGCCCAGAGAATACTTGTCATCAACAAATGTTTACTTGACGACGAAGCAGAATATGCCTGCGAAGCAAAAGCAGCCAGAACTTCTGGCATGCTTACAGTGATAGGTAAAACTGAATCCCTTTTGTTTTGTTTTGTTTTGTTTTGTTTTGTGCAAAGTGAAGTTGACATGAAATAAAACTATGATTCCTTTTATGCAGAGGAGGAAGCTGTCTTTACTAAAAACCTGCCCAATGTGGAAGTTAATGAAACAGACACCATCAAATTTATTTGTGAAGTCTCCAAACCTGGTGCAGAAGTAACGTGGTTCAAAGGCGACGAGGAGTTGCCAGAGGGTGGCAGAGTTGAACAAAAAGTTGACGGCCGAAAGAGAATTCTGATCATTCACAATGCTCGCCTGGATGATGCAGGACCCTACAGTTGCAAGCTTCCAAACGCTCAGACGACAGGCAAACTCAAAGTCCACGGTGAGAAGCTTGCTTTGATATCTTTCAGAACCAGAGAGTGGGTGGGTGGTTAAGTAAGCAGTGAAATGCCGGGCTTATTTGCTGCTTAAGCATAAAAAGTTTCAAGTCTATTCCAAAGTAACCTCTGGTTGTATTAGGCCACAGTTCCCAGTGTGGCACCCAGGAACATCTTTCTAATTTAAAAATGGAAAGTTGGCATTCTGCAAAAGATGCATCATTTTTTAATTCCAAGGCGTTCTCTGGGCCCTAAGCTTCTTAGAAAATAGTATTTAAAAAAAAAAGCCTAGTGGCTGCATTCAACTGGTCTTTGGGGTGTGGGCAGAGATAGAATAGAATAACAGAGTTGGATGGGACCTTGGAGGCCTTCTAGTCCAACCTCCTGTTTAAGCAGATGTCAAGAAGGAAAAAAAGCAAGCTTAAATAATAGAATGGATCTTGCTTGTAAATTAGTGCCTTAGATTAGAAAGCCGACCATCAGTTTGTGAGAGTAGAAACCATCCATGTGATTTCAAATTTCCGAATGTGGCTGTCAAAAGGCTGGGAACTCATAGTATCATAGTACCATCTGCTGAATAAAACAACCACTTTTCAGTTAAACTGAGTAATCTGTCTTCTTTCCACTAACAGCTAAATCAAAGTTCATAATGTCTTTTACAGAGCTTTCAGCAGAATTTATAACTAAACCTCAAAACCTTGAAGTTATTGAAGGACAAAAGGCAGAATTTTCCTGCTCCGTGTCTAAAGATGGCGTTGATGTGCAGTGGCTCAGAGGCGATACTGTTCTTGAAGCAGGGGACAAATACGATATAGTTTCTGATGGCAAAAAGAGAGTCTTGGTCATCAAAGAATCTGTCTTGGATGATGAGGGACGTTATATTGTCATGCTTGGAGATGTCAAAGCAAAAGCACAGTTGAAAGTGATTGGTAAGTTTCTTTTTCCTTTGCACATCTACTATACATGCTATTATGAGCCACGGTGGCATAGAGTGCTACAGCAGGCTACTTCTGCTGACTGCCGGCTGACTGCAATTTGGCAGTTCAATTCTCACCAGGCTCAAGGTTGACTCAGCTTCTATTCTTTTGAGACCGGTAAAATGAGGACCCAGAGTGCTGTTGGCGGCAATATGCTGACTCTGTAAACCGCATAGAGAGGGCTGTAAAACACTGTAAACCCATCTATAAGTCTAAGTGCTATTGCTATTATTGCATGGTTCAGTATGCAGCTTACAAATGATATGCTAATTCCATTTGCAGAAAAACTCAGGATTGTTATTCCACTGAAAGACCAAAGTGTCAAAGAAGGAGAAGAGCTTGTCTTCAACTGTGAAGTGAATACAGAAGGTGCCAAAGCTAAATGGTACAAAAATAACGAACCCATATTTGACAGCATAAAATACATCATGGTCCATAAGGATTTACTGTATTCTCTAAGGATCAGAGATGCTCATCTGGATGATCAGGCAGTTTACACAGTAACACTAACAAATCAGCGAGGAGAACACGTCAAGTCATCTGCTAATTTAACTGTACTTGGTAAGTGCTCTACCCTAGCAAATGATCCAGGATATCAGTCCTACCCAACTTTAGACAAGAACATAAAATAATTACATTTAATTAATCTCTCACCACAGAGGAGGATCTCAGAATTGTTGAACCTCTTCAAGACATTGAAACTATGGAGAAGAAATCTGTCACCTTCTGGTGCAAAGTTAACCGTCTCAATGTAAAACTTCCATGGACGAAGAACGGTGAAGAAGTCACTTTTGACCGCCGCATTTTGTACAAAGTGGACAGATACAAGCATTCCCTTATTATTAAAGACTGTGGATTTATAGATGAAGGGGAGTACACTGTCACCGCTGGCCAAGATAAATCTGTTGCGGAGCTTATTATCACAGAAGCACCTGCCGATTTCATCGAACACTTGCAGGACCAAACAGTTACTGAATTTGATGATGCTGTCTTTAGTTGCCAGCTTTCCAAAGAGAAAGCAGCTGTGAAGTGGTACAGAAATGGGCGCGAAATAAAAGAAGGCAAGAAGTAAGTGCTAGTTCAACCACGCATTGTTGCTGTTCCTCCTCTTGTTTCTCAGCAGAACGCATAATCCTGGTTTGTTTGTTTTTCTCCCCCTCCCCCCCATCTAATCTAAAGGTATCAGTTTGAAAAGGATGGAAATCTACACAGATTAATTATAAAAGATTGCAGACTAGAAGACGAATGTGAATATTCCTGCGGAGTGGATGACAGGAAATCCAGAGCAAGACTCTTCGTTGAAGGTACGTTTGCAGCTTTGATGTATGTTCTTTGCCAAGTATCAGTATTCTTTTTTTTTTTTTAAGTTAAAAGACAGAATGATAAAACATTTGTTTACGGATATTTCTGTCAGAAATTCCCGTTGAGATCATCCGCCCACCACTAGATGCTTATGAAGCTCCTGGTACCGATGTCATCTTTTCTGCTGAACTGAATAAAGATAAAGTGGAGGTCAAGTGGCTGAGGAACAACATGATTATAGTCCAAGGTGACAAACATCAAATGATGAGTGAAGGAAAGATCCACAGGCTGCAGGTCTGTGAAATAAGGCCCCGTGACCAAGGAGAATATAGATTTATTGCCAAAGATAAAGAAGCCCGAGCTAAGCTAGAATTAGCAGGTAAGTCTTTCAAATTGATTCATCGTAGCAAGAACATTTATAGATGTAACAAAAAAACCTTTCAGTTCTTCTTCTGAATGTTAATTCCGGAATTCATAGTTTCAATGGGAATGAAAAACTCCCACAAAACGTGCACACAACTTCCTTGTGTATACTGCAATGTACACAGTAACTCCCACTCTATTATGCTTTGACTTCATACCTTGCTGCTATTTCTTTAATATCTAGCACTTATTTATCAGTTATTTTGAACATCACTGTGTGAAAATCTTACATTACTTTTTGAGATTTTATATACAGTATATAAATTTAATTTTTATGCACTGAAATCTCTACATTCAGGCAGTCAGAAAACTTTACCCATCTTAGATCAATTCTCTGTGGATTATAAAGGTGATAACAAGGTGCCATTGTTTTGCAGTTCAAGAGGCACCCAATACCACAAAACTGGCAGTTACAATTTGGCTCACCTAATACAATGAATTATTGTAAAAGTTCAAGGTTCACTTTGCTTTGCTTTTATCAAACTCAGCTGAATGCATCATTTCTGTAACTTATTTTCAAATGCTAATTCCTTTTTATTATTTTCCTTAGCTGCTCCAAGAATAAAGACAGGCGATCAAGATCTTGTGGTAGATGTTGGCCAGCCGTTAACCATGGTTGTTCCATACGATGCTTATCCACGAGCAGAGGCTGAGTGGTTAAAGGAAGATGAAGCCTTACCCACTCAGACTGTTGACACCACAGCTGATAGTACTTCTTTCAGAATTCCTTCAGCCAAGCCATCACACAAAGGAACTTACAAAGTTATACTGAAAAATAAACATGGAAAAGCAGAAGGTCGCATTAATGTTCAAGTAATCAGTAAGTTCTTAACTTCCCAAAACTTTACTTTTAGTAAGTTTTTTCTGATAATAGTAACAATGGGACCTATATTTTTAATACAGAAAGCATTAATTTAATAGTTAAAAGCAAAGGCTGATTAAAAGTTCATAATAAAAACAGATTTTAGTCTATTTTATTTTTCTTCCATTTTTATTTGATGGCTACGACTAGAATTAAAAGAAATAAATAGTCATGCAACTCATTCAGCTATAAAAATTTGTGTCAAACTCAATATTTGCCATTCCGCTGAATGCATCTTGCTTCCTTTTCCTCTAAGATGTCCCTGGCCCAGTGAGGAACTTGGAAGTCACGGAAACGTTTGATGGTGAAGTTAGCCTTGCGTGGGAAGAACCCGAAAGTGATGGCGGTAGTAAGATTACAGGTTATGTGGTGGAAAGGCGTGACATCAAACGCAAGACCTGGATTTTGGCAACTGATCGTGCTGATAGTTGTGAATACACAGTAACTGGCCTTCAAAAAGGGGGCGTGGAGTACCTCTTCCGTGTGAGTGCGAAAAACAGAGTTGGCACTGGAGAACCCGTGGTAACAGATAAACCTGTTGAAGCGAAGAGCAGATTTGGTAAGAAAATAGTTCCAGATACTTGAGAAGAGTAATGCTGTTTCAATATCTTAGAGTAGAAGTAACACATATTGTAATTTTCTTCCCATTTTGCAGAAGTGCCAGGTCCACCTCTCAATGTACAGGTCGCTGATGTGAACAGGTCCAGCGCAACCCTTACCTGGGAGCCACCAGAATATGATGGAGGATCTCCAATTACAGGCTATGTGATTGAGCTGCGTGACAGAGGATCGATTAAGTGGGAGCCAGCCATGACTACGCCAGCCCATGAATTATCTGCCACATTGACTGATGTGGTGGAGAACAAAGAATACTTTTTCAGGGTCAGAGCACGAAACCAAGTTGGAGTTGGCAAACCCAGTGCATCCACACATGCAGTGAAGATAACAGATCCAATTGGTTAGTATGCTGACAATAAGAGAGCAGTTTTTCATTATCTCTCAGTGATAATTTTATTTATTTATAAATACAGGCATAGAAAAGATTTAAGGAGAATTAAGGGAAAATATGAGAAAATAGGTTCAGTCTTTATGATTTAAGTAATCATTACCTGTGATAAAAAAAAGAGAGAATAGAAGTATCATATTCAAAACAGATGGCCAGATGGTATTTTCAATGATTTGAAGGATATTTCAGTAGAAAGTTCTGGCCAGGTTCTACTGTGCTATTTTAGGAATAGTCCAAGATTTCCATGGACACAATTTCATCCTTTTATCTTTGTATTTTGTGCATCCTTCTTGAAAGGAACAATATTTAAACCTTCCAAATTACTATGTCTTGCAGAAAGACCAAGTCCTCCCATTAACCTCGATCATTCTGAGCAAACTAAGTCATCTGTGAAACTGAAATGGGAGCCCCCACTAAAAGATGGTGGCAGTCCAATTTTGGGCTACATTATAGAGCGGCGTGAAGAAGGAACGGATGACTGGATTCGCTGCAACGCAAAACTTGCACCTAAGCTTTCTTATACTGTAAGTTGTAACTTCTTTCTGAAGCTCCTGAAGCCTTGGATTGTTTTCAGTTGATGTCATTTACAACAATTGCCCCTGTCTTGGCAGGTGACTGGATTGACACCACTGGCTAAGTATTATTATAGAGTCTCCGCAGAAAATGCTGCTGGTATATCAGATCCAGCTGAGGCTATTGGGCCACTAACTGCAGATGATCCACATGGTAAGCAGATTTTATTTATCTCTGACATGTCAGCAATTCAAAGTAAATGCTATGTATGCTTATTACTAAAATCAATCCTCTAGTTCAGGGGTGTCAAACTCATGCAGTCACAGCAGCGTCATGTGACATATCGGGACTTTTTTCCCATTTGCTAAACCAGGCATGGGTGTGGCCAGCACATGATGCATCCAGCCCACAGGCTGTGAGTTTGACAGTTCTGCTGTAGTTCTTGCAACTAAAGCATCCTTATGACAAACCATTGGCTGTCTGTTGTAAGCAAATCTGCTGCAGCCATTCAGAAGTTTAGTTGGGGTATTTTAAAGCTTTTGGAGTAAGCTGGTGATAGCTGGCAAAGCAAGGCTTTGGGAGGCCTTGCTGTAACCAAACATTTGCAACTAATTCACATTATCACAATGTAGATCCCGAAGGAGACTTCACGATGAGCAAAAGATCTTGTGAAATGTTTCATGCAGGTGTCAACACAGTATAGAAATGAAGGACATGATAAACATTTGCATGTAGTTCTGAGATGTAGTTAAGATTTATCCAAAGGGATGTTCTTGGTTATGAGAGCTGCTGTTTCATGCTGCTTGTTAAGCACATTCAAATCGTACCTCTATCCTTCTATAAAATTGCTATTTAAAGAGAACTGGTCTTACTATCAGGTTTCTTCACTCCAATTGTATCAGATGGGAGGACAGGAGTCTTACATCAAACAGAGAGTCAGCTTATAATAGTACGAGTACTTTCAAATATGACAACTACCTTTTCACAGCTACCATGAATAAAAATTAAACCCATCATAGAAATTGGCCCAAATTAATTGGCACAAATTGTGTTTGTTTTTCAGTTGGACCTACAATGGACTTAAGTGGCTTTAAAGATGGACTTGAAGTTATTGTTCCAGCGCCAGTCCAAATCCGTGTTCCCATCACTGGCTACCCAGTTCCCACCGCCACGTGGTCTGTGGGTGGCAAAGTTTTAGAAGATGGCAATCGGGTGAAAATTGAGACCAGTTTTGCCTTTGCAAAACTGACTATTACACCAAGCGAACGGCCAGATAAAGGCATTTATACTCTGAAATTAGTCAATCCTGTATCATCTGTATCAGGAGAAATCGATGTTAATGTCATTGGTAAGCATTCAGTTTTAATGTCAAGTAAATGTATTTGTATTATACATTACAGTAAATTAAATGAACAATCTGACAATCTTAAATGACCAAATGAATAACAATCAGCACCTTTCAATATATATAAAACACTCAATTACATTAATTTCTACTTTCTTTTTCACTGTGTAATTCCAAAATATAAAAATGTTATCACTAAATAAATATTCAGGGTACCATTTTATATGCACATACTCAGGATTAAGCACTATTGCAACTATTTGAAGGTAATTTTAATTGTATAAGTATCGGATGATGTATGCTTTTTTTAAATAAAAGCATGATGAATTAGTCTAAAGCCTATTTCTGTAAACCCCATCACCAAAATATTTCATTTCAAACATCATCAAGTAAATCCCTGCTATGATTTTAAAATGCCATTAAACCTTGGCTCTTCCAGAGGATCTTTGGGAATGGGATGAATTTTAGTTCCTGTGGAGATGTAGTTCCTATGCCACTTTGTATCTGGTTGTTATGTTGTTGTGTGTTGTGTTGTGTTGTATTAGGTTTTAAATCTGATTGCTGTATTTGGCATGTAAGTTAGTCATTAATGATTGAAGTGGTGTATAGGTATCAGTAAATAAATAAATGTATAGCTGGGTTATAGGTTTATAATATAATTTGTATTTATTTTCAGCTCGCCCAAGTGCACCAAGAGAGCTAACAGTTGGAGAAATAACTAGGAGCACAGTACAACTAACATGGGAACCTCCTGAAAATGATGGAGGAAGCCCTTTGACTGGCTACCTTGTTGAGAAGCGTGAAGTGAGCCGCAAAACGTGGATTAAAGTATGTTTTAAACAGAAAAATATTTTCAATAAAACCAGCTTTTTAATTTGGAAATAATCTGGACTGCGATACAAAAAAAGAGTGTCTTGTCTTTGCAGGTGATTGACAAGGTTCTTGATCAAGAATTTACTGTCCCAGATCTTGCCCAAGGAAAAGAATATTTATTCAGAGTTTCAGCATGCAACAAATGTGGACCAGGGGAGCCTGCTTACATCGATGAGCCAGTCAACATGACGGCACCTGCTAGTGAGTTTTCTTCATTAGTTGTTCTAAATAATTTTGGATTTCTGCATGTTCTGTATACAGGTGGTCCTCAACTTTTGATTGAAATTGAGCCCAGAATTTATGCTGCTAAGTGAAAAAATGTGCTAAGTGAGTTTTTGCCCCATTTTACAACTTTTTTTGCCATGTTTGTTAAATGAATCACAGCAGTTGTTAAATTAGTAACAGGGTGGTTAAGTGAAGCGCTTCCACGTTGACCTTGCTTTAAAAAAGAGGATCGCATGACCCTGGGGGCATGGCAACTGTCCTAAAGGCGAGCCAGTTGTCAAGCATTCAAATGTAAATCATGTGACCATGGGCAATGGTCAGAAGTCCAAAAAATGATCACATCACTTTTTTCAGTGCTGTTGCAACTTTGAGTGGTCACTAAGTGGACTGTTGTAAGTCGAGGACTACCTGTAATTACTCAGGGTAAATGCTGTGAGTTGTCAAACCCATTGAAAAAAAAAACCAAACGCAGCCTTTCTGGATGGCACTACAGGCTTTCTAATTCCCTTCTATCTAATACATCAATCTGCATACTTGGAAAGGCTGTTTGTTAGACTACAGGACTTACCGGAACAATAACTATTATGGAAACATTATTATGGGAAAAGCGGCACGGAAGGTCACTAAAAATCCAGATACCACGTGGTGGAAGTGAACATTTCTTTCCCTTCACATTCCACCCACAACGATAAGACAACACATTTTCCCTTTTACAGCGGTTCCTGATCCACCAGAGAACGTTAAATGGCGAGATCCAACATCTAAGTCCATTTTCCTTATGTGGGATCCTCCTAAATATGATGGTGGCTCACGTATCAAAGGCTACATAGTTGAAAAGTGCCAGCGTGGCACTGACAAATGGGAGCCTTGTGGTGAACCCGTAATCGAGACCAAGTAAGTAGCAGCAGGGGGTAGAGTCCTTTTACCAATGATTCTTATGGCACTTAATGATACCATTAACTGAAATGGTTAATATCTGATTAACAGAATGAAGGTGGCACCACTAAAGGAAGGGGAATGGTATGCTTATCGGGTGAAGGCTCTGAATAAGCAAGGAGCCAGTAAACCAAGCCATCCCACAGATGAAATCCAGGCAGTGGACGCAATGGGTAATTAGTCACCAAATTATATTATAGCAACACATAATTTTTATACTTTAAAATATTGGGGGGGGAGGGTGAGCAACTATATGAAACAAGCCGTTAGATGGGTAATATATTTTATTCATGCTGTTTTTATTCTCTGCAAATCAGAGGCTCCAGAGATTTTCTTAGATGTGAAATTACTGGCTGGAATCACTGTCAAAGCTGGAACTAAAATAGAACTGCCTGCAACAGTAACTGGAAAGCCTGAACCTCGAATTACCTGGACAAAAGCAGAAAATATCTTGAGACCTGACAAAAGGATCTCCATTGAAACCAAACCTAACCATTCCACAGTAACAATAACAGACAGCAAAAGGAGCGATAGCGGCACCTATATTATTGAAGCTGTAAATACCAGCGGACGGGCAACAGCAACTGTTGAAGTCAATGTTCTAGGTACGCTACTTCTGTGATTTAATTCTCAACAACTTTCTAGTTGCATAGCTGAAGAGGAAGTTCAAACCACCGTTATGTCTCCACAGATAAGCCTGGTCCACCAGCGGCTTTTGATGTGTCTGAAATAACAAACGTGTCCTGCCTTCTGACATGGAATCCTCCTCGTGATGATGGCGGATCCAAAATCACAAACTATGTTCTGGAGCAAAGAGCTGCGGACAGTGAAATATGGCACAAATTATCATCCACCATCAAGGAAACCAAATTCAAAGTTACAAACCTCACACCACTTAAAGAATACATCTTCAGGGTCAGTGCCGAGAACATGTATGGAGTTGGAGAACCAGCACTATCCAATCCTATTATTGCTAAATATCCATTTGGTAAGTTTGTTGAGCTGAAAGGCAGGAACACCTATCTCTGTACGATGGTCACATGGAAACCGCTGCACGCCATTCTGGGGGGGGGCAGCCACTCCAACCAGTGAATCGTTTTGTGAGCACCATCTCACCTCCCGCTCATTTTTTATCTTGCTGATGGTATGGGGCTAATTTTTTGCAGAAGGTGGCAATGCATAGGAGGGAATTAATATAAACAGCTTTTCTGGCAGAACAATAGCCCGTAGCAACAGCCATCTTCACTGAAATTACAAACACATGACCGCTAATTCTGACTTTGTATTTCTTGGTTCAGATACACCAGGTCCTCCAACCGGTGTAAAGCCCATTGAGATCACTAAAGATTCTGTGACATTAACTTGGACTGAACCAGATGAAGATGGTGGCAGTCCTATCACTGGGTACTGGGTTGAACGGTTTGACCCTGATCAAGATAAATGGATCAGATGCAATAAAATACCAGTTAAAGATACGACATTCAAGTAAGATCATTATATTCTTTCGGAATATATTTTATATTGTATTCTCTCCAGGAATCCAACTCTGTTATTCTATCCTATCCTATCCTGTCCTCTCCTCTCCTGTCCTATTCTATTCTTTTCTATTCTATTCTATTCTATTCTCTTCTATTCTATTCTAT
>JANHGC010002556.1:88665-109776 GCA_027560395.1 Boaedon fuliginosus | reverse complement strand
CTATTCTATTCTATTCTATTCTATTCTATTCTATTCTATTCTATTCTATTCTATTCTATTCTATTCTATTCTTATACCATAAATCCTCTCCACAGTTAACTTCTTTGCAATGTAGGATCCACAACTGGCAATAACAGAGCAATAATATTGTGATAATAGATTAACAATTAATTATTGTCTATCACTGAATCGATTCAGGAGATTTGTGATAATAGAACTTCACACATTTTGGCTTTCAAGTAACTTGAAGTGCTTATGCGCTGTACCACCTGTGAATCTTATGTAGCACATGTGAATCTTGTAAATTAGCTCACAGTTGAGCTGGAAAATTTATATATAGCAAGCTTTTTTTAAAAAAAAAAAAGTGAATGTCCCGCTTAAAATATAGACTAATAGCCAATGCAGAGAGATTCATTCATTTTTCCTTTTATAACCACCAATATCTGCCCTTGAGATTTCACCAAGTGAAGTGGAGAAAATGCTGCTATATCATTGGACAGAAACAATTGCATTTCACAAACACATATACAAGCACACACACACACAATTAAGAGCACTTTCCAGTTTACAAATATGTAGCAAGACAATATCACATAATGTTCTTTGCAATGAGACACTATTTCCTTAAAATATTAAGCAATATACAATATTTAGCAATATTTTCACGTGCATTATCTGATGACAGATTTTGTAGTGTGCTTCAGCGTTGGCAAAACATGTTGGCTTGAGAAACATAACCATTCTGCCCCAAGAAATCTCATACTATTTCTATGGTAGATATACATTTATTAACATTTCAATAGAAGAGAATAGATATAGCTCAGGATAGATCTATGGATTCCTTGGTGCTCTCTGACCTTGGTTGTGTTTATAACGAAAAGTCTGCAAGCAAACAACCAAGCTCAGGGAGCACCCAGAACTTCTTGTTAATCTTTTTTTAAATTTATATCTGTGGAAGTTTATAGAGCAACTTCATATATATGTTTAATAATATTTACTGCCAAATAAACATTGAAATGGTGTTTTTTTTTATCGTCATTACTAGGGTAAAGGGTCTTACAAACCATAAGAAGTACAAGTTCCGCGTCTTGGCAGAGAATCTGGCTGGGCCAGGAAAACCAAGCAAACCCACAGAGCCAATCTTAGTGAAGGATCCCATTGGTAAAAATTGACTTAGATTAATAATATAATTTAAACTCTTAATTTAAAGTTGGCCCACCAGATCTAAATGTTCAATTTATGTCCAGATCCTCCATGGCCTCCTGGGAAACCAACGGTGAAGGATGTTGCTAAGACGTCATGTTTCCTACAGTGGACAAAACCAGAACATGACGGGGGTGCCAAAATTGAATCCTATGTGGTGGAGCTGTTAAAGACTGGTACAGATGAATGGGTGAGAGTGGCTGAAGGTGTCCCCATGACAGAACATTTCCTCAAAGGACTTATGGAGAAACAGGAATACTCTTTCCGAATAAGAGCTGTGAACAAAGCTGGGGAAAGCGAACCGAGCGAGCCCAGTGATCCTGTGTTGTGCAAGGAGAGGCTAAGTAAGTGACTTTTCCTGGGAATCTAGCTTGAGGCTGAACAGGGCTTGAAAACTTTAAAAACCTGCTTGTCTTTATTCTGGAAGGAGGATAAAATATAAATGCATTCATAACTACTTTCAAAAAGATTGGAAGCCATTTCTTTATGAGCTTTTTTCTTTTTTAATCTTCATTTCTTTTTCTTTCTTTTTTTATTTATTTTTATTGATTTTCTGTTAAATACATTTTTTAATGCTTCATAAACATCATGTTGTCTGGGTATTTAATTTGCTTAGCAATACAAATTTACATTCTAAATCTCCACCCCCTTCTTCCAACCATTGGTAAAATAAATGTCATGTTTGATAATATTCTACGTCTTCTTTCTGTTTAATTTTCAATGTCAATCTATCCATTTCTGCCCAATCTAGTATCTTCCTGACTATCTCTTCATCTCGCAGTATATCTTCATGTTTCCAGTATTGTGCAAATATAATCCTCACTGCTGTTATTTCTTTTTCTTTCTTGTTCGCGATTCTTTCTTCGTTTGTTTCTTTTTTAATATTTTTTTTATTTTTTTATTTTTTTTATTTTTAAATAAATAATACAAATAAATAAAATTAAATAAATAAATATTTTTTTTAATATTTATATTGTTTTTATCTTGTTAAAAAATTCTTCAATAAAGTTACATTAAAAAAAACATGAAGAATGATGGTGGCAGACCAATATAATAGTAATGTTATTTATAAAGACATCAGGAGAAGTGAATAAAGACATACGGTTTGCCTTTAACCCACTGCTTGATAGATTCCTTATTGCTTTTTTACAAAGTAAAACTGTTTTGTTAATGTCTTCATAGATCCCCCTTCGCCACCACGATGGCTCGAGGTCATTAATATCACTAAAAACACTGCAGACCTTAAATGGACCGTGCCAGAAAAAGACGGGGGCTCCCCTATTACAAACTACATTGTTGAAAAGAGGGATGTGCGCCGGAAAGGATGGCAGACTGTAGATACCACGGTAAAGGACACCAAATATACTGTGACACCTCTGACTGAAGGCTCTCTCTACGTATTCCGTGTGGCTGCTGAAAATGCAGTGGGGCAGAGCGATTACTGTGAAATTGAGGACTCAGTTCTAGCTAAAGACACTTTCAGTAAGTTTTCAGAGTTTGTGTTAAAAAGTTCTCTGCAACAAGATATTTCCTGTTTCTAAGGTACCAGTTTCTCTAATTTTATTGCATTTTATTTATTTTAGCTACCCCTGGAGCACCATATGCCCTTACACCAGTTGAGGTGACAAAGAGACATGTTGACTTAAAATGGGAACCACCTAAGAATGACGGTGGCAGGCCAATTCAACGGTAATATTATTAATAAAGACATCTAGGACAATATTTGTGTATCTATTACGTTTGCTGTGTGTAAAATGCTAATGTTAAAAAAAATCCATTTAAAGATACGTGATTAGGGTGGAATTAATAAAGGTTGTACATTCAGAACACCCATTTTCCAGAAACCAGTAGGAAATTTAGGTGAAGAATGGAAAAATAGATGAAATATGTTGAGTAATCAATAGAGACACCAATTTTCCAAGTGATAAAAATTTGATCTGGATTGAGAGAAATGGGATATGATCATTTTTGATATGCATTCTAATGTATGATCAGGTTGGTTATCTGTATTCAAAAGTAAAATTCAATTTAAAAGTTATGGAAGTGGAGCAATTTGTAGGTACGGTGACACACAGGAATTGAATCACAAACAAGTAAACTTAGAAAATAAGTTTGACGTAAGAATGCTGTTAATTTGCTAGATAAGGTAATAGAATCATTGGCAGAATAATTATTTTAGTGCTCTAGTGCTGCAGCACTTCAACAAATCCAAGGCCTTGCTATTAGTTGCAGTTTGGAAAGGAAACAATGAAAATGGAGAGCAGTGTATAACCCTTCCCTTCCTAACAACTTCCTGGACCCTTTTTCCATATGGCACTTACAGTGGTGAAAAAAAAGTCATATAGGCTATTCAAATAACTGGCCTGAATTTGGCCCCCAAACCAAGGGATGGGGAGTTTAGATTCCTTCAACTCTCACCTCCCCCCTCCCCCATATGTCATGTTGGCCCAGCCCTTTGGGGACTATCTGGAGTCAACATTTCACCAAGCCATTTCCAGGTAACCAATTTTTTGCTCACAAAAGTAAGCAAACGGAGTAGGCAAAAAATTATGAATGCAAATTGCAGGATTTGGGTTTAGCTAGTCTAGAGAAAAGAAGGACTAAGGGGGACATGATATCAGTATTCCAATATTTGAGAGGTTGCCACAAAGAGGAGGGAGTCAACTTATTTTCCAAAGCACCAGAGAGCAGGACAAGAAACAATGGATGGAAACTGAGGAGAGAAGCAACTTGTAATTGAGGAGAAACTTCCTCACAGTGAGGACAATGAACCAGTGGAACAGCTTGCCTTCAGAAGTTGTGGGTGCTTCATCACTGGAGGTTTTAAAGAAGAAACTGGACAGTTCAGTCTCTTGTCTGTAATGGTATAGGATCTCCTGCTCGAGCAGGGGGCTGGATTAAAAGACCTCCATGATTCCTTCCAGCTCTATTCTGATTCTGAAATTATACATCAGGAAAGAACACAATAGGAAACTTATCTCATCCTTTAAATGGTTGTGAGGTTTATTATTTGCATGGAATTCTATATATATATTACACCAGCGATGCAATAAATAATCAATGTAGATAAATATCAATTTTGTTTCTAATTCAATGTCTCAAATTGATTTCATTGCATAATTCCATACTATTTCTCTTAATACAGATATGTTATTGAAAAGAAAGAGAAGCTTGGCACACGTTGGGTGAAAGCTGGCAAGACGGCTGGACCTGACTGTAATTTCAGGGTAACTGATGTCATTGAGGGCACAGAGGTGCAATTCCAAGTTCGTGCTGAAAACGAGGCTGGCTGTGGTCATCCCAGTGAACCAACTGACATCCTGGCTATTGAAGATCCCACAAGTAAATTAGACTAAAAAGCATAATGTAGAAAAGGTTAAATTAGATCAAACGATGTTACGGGAACTAATACATTTCTCTCCATTCGGGCAGGTCCTCCTTCGCCACCTCTGGATTTGCATGTAACAGATGCAAGCAGAAAACATATTTCCATTGCTTGGAAACCACCTGAGAAAAATGGGGGAAGTCCTATCATTGGCTACAATATTGAACTCTGTGAAGCAGGAACGGAGAAATGGATGAGAATAAATTCTCGACCAGTCAAAGACTTGAAATACAAAGCAGAAGAAGGCATTGTACCTGACAAAGAATACATTCTCAGAGTCAGAGCTGTCAATGCTATTGGAGCTAGTGAGCCTTCAGATATTTCAGAAAACGTTGTGGCCAAAGATCCAGATTGTAAGTATATTTATTTCCAAAGCAATCATAAAACATACAGCCACAATAAAATATCTCTGTAACATAGATTGAAATTATTCTTCTCTTTTTTTTAAATAGGTAATCCAACTGTCGATATAAAAACCACGGATATTATTGTGGTCGAAGGTCAAAAGTTAAGTATTCCAGTTCCCTTCAGAGCTGTTCCTTCCCCAACCATTTCGTGGCATAAAAGTGGGAAGGAGCTTAAAGCAGGTGACAGAACCACAATGAAGAGCGACTACACCTCTGCCTTGCTGGAAATCACAAATGCTGTCCATGCAGATGCCGGTGTTTACACCATTACCTTGGAGAATAAATTGGGTTCAACTACCGGCACAGTTAATGTCAAAGTAATAGGTAAATGTTTTTTTCCCATTCTGTTAACAGACATTTACATTCAGTTCATAGAGCTGAACCAATGCAAGCAGCAATGTTTTAATGATAGGATAGGGTAGGGTAGGGTAGGGTAGGGTAGGGTAGGGTAGGGTAGGGTTGGATTGGATTGGATTGGATTGGATTAGATTGGATTCTTTATAGGCCAAGTGTGATTGGACACACAAGGCATTTGTTTCTGGTGCATAAGCTCTCAGTGTACCTACAAAAACCAAGTGATAGGTCATAAATCATAGTTACAATCATTAATCATAAGATACAAACAACAAGGGGAAAAGCATAAAATACCAACAGGAGAAGGTAGTACAAAAGATGAGAAAGATGACAAGATGAGAGAGATGGAACTTATTATAAGCCAATTTTAACATAATCTAGATATCCTAGATATGATGGAGATCAAATAAACAGCCTAGTTGTTTTTTATTCTAAGGAACTGTAATTGGTAGGCATATCATTTATCACAAGTATGAGTATTCTTCACATTCTTTGAATTTTCTTTGAACTTTTCAAACTTTAATTCCCCTTGTGCTTTTTTTCATCTAGGTCTGCCTGGACCATGCAAAGATATTAAGGCAAGTGAAGTGACGAAAAGCTCATGCAAAGTTGCCTGGGAACCACCAGAATTTGATGGTAATACTCCCATATTGCACTATGTGTTGGAAAGAAGAGAAGCTGGGAGGAGAACATACATACCGGTGATGTCTGGTGAAAACAAATTGGCATGGAATGTAAAGGATCTTATTCCAAATGCTGAATACTATTTCCGTGTTAAAGCTGTCAATAAAATTGGAGGAGGTGAATACCTCGAATTGAGAAATCCAGTGATCGCTGAAGATCCAAAGCGTAAGTTTATACGTGAATGAATAAATGCTTAGAATGAAAATGTAAACTTTTTTCCAGACCTTCTGCTTATTTATTTAATTTTAAATTTTCGATACACAGAACGACCAGATCCACCTCTTGATCTTGAGACTCATAATCCGACATCAAAGTCAGTAACGCTCACATGGAAGCCACCGTTGTACGACGGAGGGACGAAAATTATGGGTTATGTTTTGGAAAAACTGGTTAAAGGAGGAGATAAATGGGAGAGATGCAATGACTATTTAGTGCCTCTTTTGACTTACACTGTAAAAGATCTTGAAGAAGGCAAAGAATACCAGTTCCGAGCCCGTGCTGAGAATGCTGCAGGAGTTAGTGAACCATCTAATATTACTCCTTTAATCAAAGCAGTGGATCCTATTGGTACGTCCTATACATATTTTTATCTCCTTATTCATTGTTAATACGTAAACATTATTTTGTGCTATACAGGTAGTCCTCAGCTTACCACCACAATTGAGCCCCAAATTGCTGTTTGCTCCATTTTACAACCTTTCTTGCCACAGCTGTTAAGTGAATCACTACAGTTGTGAAATTACTAACATGGTTGTTAAGTGAATCTGACTTGCCCTTTGATGTTGGTTGTCAGAGAGTTACGGAAGGTGACCCCAGGACATTGCAACCGTCACAAATATGAGTCAGTTGCCAAGCATCCAAATTTTGATCACGTAACCATGGACGTAATTGTTTTCATATGTCACTCTTTTCAGTGCTGTTGTAACTTCCAACAGTCACTAAATGAACTGTTGTAAGTCAAGGACTGCCTGTAATCGTCACATATAAATTAATGTTGGAATTTGTTTATTTTTTATTGTTACAGAGGCTCCAAAGGTCTCCCTTAGTGCTAATTTGCAGGCCGGCCTTGAAGTGAAGCAAGGTGCTGATATTCCACTAGATGCCCGGATTTCAGGTTCACCTTACCCAGCAATTGCTTGGTTATGGAACGATGAAGTTATCAAACCCGAAGAAATTAAGAAGAGAGTCATCAAGGTTTCCAGGAAGAAGAAAGGTGAAGCTGAAGACGACGAGCCTTTCCAGTTGTCCTTAACTGAGCGGCTAAGCATTGACAACAGTAAAAAAGGAGAATCTTTCCTGGTTGTTCGAGACTCACTCAGACCAGACCACGGCACATTCACTATACGGGTTGAAAATGACCATGGCGTAGCTAAAGCTTCATGTGAAGTCAATGTTTTAGGTATGTCCCTGTACATAAATTATTTCACTTCTTATTCCAAAGACATGTTATGATACATGGAAGAGTTCATCATTATTTTTGTTTTAAAAATAGATGTTCCTGGACCTCCGGTCAACTTTATTTTTGAAGAAGTGAGGAAAAATTCCATAACTTGCAAATGGGATCCTCCCCTTGATGACGGTGGTAGCGAAATCCTGAATTACGTCTTGGAAAAGAAAGACAGTGCCAAAACTGAAACTGGCTGGGTTACAGTCACTTCCACCCTTCGGCACTGCAAGTATAATGTGCTTAAACTGATTGAAGGAAAAGAATACGTCTTCCGTGTGAAAGCGGAGAACAGAGTAGGGCCTGGGCCACCAGCTGTTTCAAAACCTGTGGTAGCTAAAGATCCATTTGGTAAGTGTTTTCCCTTATAAGAAATGGTTCATTGTTTCCCTCCAAGACAATACATATTGCCACATCTATTGTATGTTAATATTAAGACTTTGATTCAGAGCTGGTCTTCCTCTGTTGTTTTGTGTATTGCTGTGGGAGCCCCATTTTGTTTTTATGCCTGACTGGGGTCTACAAAAGAAGTGTTTAGTGGAATTATGATTCCTTCAGGAGAGATAAGGTTTGTGACGATCAACATATGAATAGATTAGTAGAGTATCTTAAGCCATTTTCTCTTAAATGAGAACCACCCCATATTGGTGGAGAATTGAGAGACTTATTTCAAAATAAATAGTGTAGAATTCGTGGATACTTTATTTCATGGCAACCACTGGTAAAACTCCACTGCAAATTTAGAAAACGAGATTCCAAATAAAAGATGACCAGGCTGAGAGGGAGGGGTCAAATGCATCATGTCATGAGTCCCTGTGTGACCACAAGAGATGTAAGTCTAGCCTACCTTGAATTTCTTTCTTATTGCCTACTCATTTCCCTTGACTACAAGTTGGTCAGATTCTTGAAGACAGCCTAAGCTTGCAATAAATACTTATACTCATTTGAACTACTTGAATCTCCTGATTTCCTCAGTGCTTGACAATACTTTGAGGAAGTCAATATAGCTATTTGTATAATTTGTATACAATTTGTATAATCGTAGTTTATTACTCAAAAACAACCCCCCTTGATGAATTTCTGTATTACTGTATTGAACATCTTATGAATAACTCATCTTATGAATAACATCTTATGACTCCATCTGTCAAATAAAATTATTGCATGAAATTTCAAATATGTATGTTCCGGCATTAAAAATCCACTTATATCCTTGTGTATAGGTCCTCCCGATGCACCTGATAAACCTTTAGTAGAGGAACCTACTAGCAGTAGTATGTTGGTTAAATGGAATGAACCTAAAGACAACGGCAGCCCCATTCTGGGATACTGGATTGAAAAACGTGAAATCAATGGCACCCATTGGGCTCGGGTGAATAAAGATCGTGTGAATGCTCTGGAAACAAGAGTTGAAGGTTTATTGGAAGGATTAACATACGTTTTCAGAGTTTGTGCTGAAAATGCAGCTGGTCCTGGCAAATTTAGCCCCCCATCAGATCCTAAAATTGCACAAGATCCAATATGTAAGTTCTCTAATAAATAGTTATTATTAGTCAAATTAAGATAGCTTTAAATTACTGTCTGCTAATTTGGTTTATGTATTTATTTTCTTTAGTACCACCTGGCCCACCTATCCCAAGAATCCTTGATACAAGTTCAACAGCTATTGACCTAGCGTGGGACGCTCCACTGTACAATGGAGGTGGAGACATCATTGGTTACCATGTTTATAAGCAATTTCTGGGTTCAAATGAATGGTCCCGTTGCACAGAGAAACCTGTAAAGGTTCTAAGCTACTTAGTTAAAGGAATTAGAGAAGGTGCCGATTACAAACTCCGTGTGACTGCTCTTAATATTGCTGGGGAAGGGCCTCCTGGAGAAACAGAACCTGTAACTGTTGCAGAACCTAAAGGTATTATCTTTATTCACTCTGAAATAAATCCTTGTGTGAAAATAACTACTGTCATTATGAAGTAATCAACGCTCTTTCTTTTTTTTCTGACTATAGAACCTCCCACTGTGGAACTAGATGTTTCTGTCAAGCAAGGTGTTCAGATACTGGCAGGTCAAACCCTTAGACTGCCCGCTACTGTTACTGGACGTCCTCATCCTACAATTGTGTGGACTTTAGAGGATGGGGAAATTGACAAGGACCGAGTGGTGATTGAGAATGTTGGCACTTCATCAGTATTAAGTATCAAAAATGCACTCAGGAAAGACCACGGAAGATATGTGATTACTGCGACTAACGAGAGTGGCTCAAAATCTGCTGCAACTAGAGCAGAAATATTTGGTAAGAAATGCTGCATATAATGAAATGATTTGAGGAAGTGTTTATGCCTTTTTTATTATATTTTGTATCTTCTTTTTTCAGACGTTCCTGGGCCAGTAACTGATCTACATCCTGTTGTGGTGAACAGAAAAATGTGTCTCCTTAACTGGGATGATCCCAAAGACGATGGAGGAAGTGAGATCATAGGCTTCATCGTAGAAAGGAAAGACGCCAAAATGCATACTTGGAGACTTGCTGTGGATACCGATAGATCAAAATGTGACATTACTGGTCTTGTAGAAGGACAAGAATATAAATTCCGGGTATCTGCCAAGAACAAGTTTGGCTGTGGTCCACCAGTTGAACTTGGGCCACTACTTGCTGTTGATCCCAAAGGTATTATGTTTTTGTTAATATGACCCGTGAGGGTTTTTGACTCTTAATTTCAACTGTGAAATATTTATATCTATTTATAAATACCAAGGTTTTTCCTGTTGATAAAAGTTACTGGGCTATGCATTCCTTGGAAAAATACCATAGCCCTGTCAAAAGAGCTGTTTCATCATTACTAATACCTACAATCTAATGATGCAAGCATATTGGTTGCTTTGGGGTGAGACAGAAAATTTTCTTGGTGATATTAGTGATATTTTTTAGGTGGTATTTACCGGTTCTCCAAACCACTTAAAATTATCCCCACCGGTTCTCCTGAACCGGGCCAAACTGGCTGAATACCACACCTGATCGTAATCTATATATATAAAGCAGAGTGTGGGTGGGTGTGTATGTATGTATGTATTTGTGTATGTGCTGTATATGGTCTTAAACAGCTGGACCAATCACAACCAAACTTGCCATGCAGCTAACTTACCCTCCGGTGACAAACACTGGGGGGGGAGGGTCAGACACACCATTGTGCCCACCCCGCCAGCACTGACAGGCAAGCGAGTACAATTTTCTCTGGCACTCCACAAGGGGTGCCAGAGAGCAGTGTGAGGCCACGCGTCCTGCATGCACAGTACAGGCGACATTTTAAACTGGAGGCAGCGGCAGCCTTCAGGAGGAGGCAGTGTTGGATGGGATGGGACCAGGGACGAAAGAGGCTGCGGCGAGTCACCAGGACCAGGTTAAGCTGGGTGGGGCCGAGCAGGAGGGGGACGGAAGAGGCAGCAGCGGAGGTGGCGGGATGGACAGAGGAAGCGGCGGTAGCAGGAGTGGGCACATAGGAGGTGCCAGGAGCAAGGACAGAGGAGCCAGCAGACAACTATACCTGGGCGAAGCTGGGTAATAAGCTAGTTGTTATATGAAAGCTATCTGTTGGCTGATTCTGTCAATGCCTTCTCTTACCAAAGTACGTTTTGGAATGATAACCGAGTGGCAGGGGCAGAGAAATCTTCAAAAGTGCCTTAGCATGGGCAGAATAATATGTGTCTAATTCTTTGAAAACAGATATAACACCAAATAAATTCATTACTTAAATATCTCTTGCCTTAATTGTAAGTCATACTACTACATAACCATAGATGTGATTAAAAAAAACTTCTCCCAGTTCAAGTTCAATCAATCAGAATAGAGCTGGGAAGGACCTTCAAGGTCTTCTAGTCTAACCCCTTGTTCAAGCAGGAGACCCTATACCATTTCAGACAAGTAACTGACCAGGTCTCTTCTTAAGAACCTCCAGTGATCAAGCAGCCACAATTTCTGATGGCAAGCTGTTCAACTGGATAATTATTCTCACTGTTAGGAAGTATCTCCTTAATTCCAGATTGCTTCTCTCCTTGATTAGTTTCTATCCCTTGTTTCTTATCCTACCCTCTGGTGCTTTGAAAAATAAGCGGCAGAAAAATTTGTGGCAGTCTCTCTAATAATGGAATACTGCTATCAAGACCTCCTAGTCCTTCTTTTCTCTAGACTAGCCAAACCCAAATTGTATGTTTTAGTCTCCCGGCCTTTTATCATCTTAGTTGCTCTTCTTTGCACTTTTTCCAAACTCTCAACACCTTTGTAATGTGATCAAAACTGGATGCAGTATTCCAGATGTGGCCTTACTAAGGCTTTATAAAGTGGTACTAATACTTCATGTGATTTTGATTCTATGCCTGTGTTTATAGAACCAAGGATTGTATTAACATTTTTGGCTGCTGCCAGACACTGCAGACTCATGTTTAAGCCTGTGAATTAAACCTATCCCTATAACTTTCTTCTCACAATAGGCCCTCCAACTGCCCCTGAGAGGTTCATGTATACCGAGAGAACAAAATCATCAATTACTCTTGACTGGAAGCCTCCTCGTAATGATGGCGGCAGCCCTATCATTGGCTATCTTGTGGACAAGAGAAGACATGACTCAAATGAATTTGAAAGAGTCAACAAAACACCTTGCCGAGCCACCTCACTTCTTGTGGATAATCTTGCCGATCTGCATATGTATGAATTCCGAGTCAAGGCAGTCAATGAAATTGGAGAAAGTGAACCTTCACTACCTCTCAATGTTGTTGTACAAGATGATGAAGGTGAAGTGCTTTAGTAATTATACCTTAACTTTAACAGGGGTAATAATAACATGAACTGGGGTTCTGTTATTCATATATTTTAAAGAACTGCATTGTTATTGATTTTCAGAACCTCCGACAGTGACATTGCGCCTGACCGTTAGGGGAGATACTATCAAAGTCATGGCAGGGCAACCGGTGAACATTCCTGCTGATGTGACAGGTCTTCCAATGCCAAAGATTGAATGGTCCAAAAATGAGGTTCCCATTGAGAAAACATCAGATGCCCTTAAGATCACCAAAAAGGAACTATCTAGAACAGAGGCCAAAACGGAACTCAGCATGCCTGCAGTAGTTAGAAATGATAAAGGCACTTACACAGTTACAGCTTCCAATCGTTTGGGCACTGCATTCCGCAACGTTCACGTTGAAGTATTTGGTAAGTATCTGATGAGTTACTTCAATGATTAAAAATGTCTTCCCTTTCTTCTGATATAACACAGTGTTGAAATTGGCTTTATCTAGATCGTCCTTCTCCACCAAGAAACCTCGCCGTTTCTGACATTAAAGCTGAATCTTGCTGTTTAACCTGGGATGCTCCCCTTGATAATGGTGGCAGTGAAATTACTCACTACATTATTGAGAAGCGTGATGCAAGCAAGAAGAAAGTAGATTGGGAGGAAGTATCCAGCACTGTGGTAGACAGACGATTTGGGGTAAATTTGATTTTTTGAAGAAAAATGCATGGTTTTAAGATAAAAACTACTGGATGCAAATAAAGATAAGAATTAAAGCAATCGTTTATTGTATTTTGATTAAATTTAGGGCTAGGAGATCTTTTAATGCAACGTCAGCTTGGAATGAGCTACCATATGTTAGAACTGCTATTTATAAATAATAGGTAGTGCTTGACTTTATTATTACAAAATACTTGCCAGCTGTTGGTATAAAACATATCCAAACCATTTTTCAGACTGATTTTTTTTTAACAATTCTGAATATTGTTAAACAAAAGTACCTGGAATGTCCAATTCGTGTCTAACGACTTTTAATATGCTGTCTTGAAATTTGTGGAAATAACACAGCTGTTTAATATTCCATAATTAACGACACAAAACTTTGTGCTTTTTGTTATATTTTTCAGGTCTATAAACTGATAACCGATGGTCAATATCAGTTTAGAGTCAGGGCTGTAAACCGGTATGGAACAAGTGATGAATGTCTTTCAGAGAAAGTGGTCATCAAGGATCCTTATGGACTCCCTGGGCCACCTGGAAAACCAAAAGTCATAGATCATACTAGATCATCCATGCTTGTAACGTGGACCCCTCCTTTGGATAATGGTGGAGCACCGATTACCGGCTATTGGCTAGAGAAGAAAGAAGAAGGAGGTGTCTATTGGTCTCGTGTCAACAGAGCACCTGTCACAAAACCTTCAGTGAAAGGATTGGACTTCAATGTGTTGCGTTTGATTGAAGGCGTAAAATATCAGTTCAGGGCGATGGCTATTAACATTGCTGGAATTGGTCCTCCCAGTGAACCATCTGACCTCGTTGAAGCTGCAGATCCAATCTGTGAGTATACAGTGCAGGGAGTTACATGACTTCAAAAGGCATTGTCAGTCGTCCCCACTGTCAGGCCACAGAAAAAACACGCAGAAACTGGTTTCTGGAGAATCTCTGGTTTATTGCACAGCACAGTATGCGTACTGATCTCATCTGAGGAAAGTGTCAGGGGTGGAGTCCTGGCAAGGCCTTATATTAGTAGCCAGCCAGCCTGTCTTAAAGAAGCCATCACTCCCAGGACCCAGAGCCTGACAGGCATCCTCTGCCATTTAGTTTCATTTACCCTGAATCTATCTAATAGCGATCCTATGATTCTAGCACAAGAAGTATGAGGGGTAATATATTGTGAGTTTCCTCTCATTGTTGTAAGAACGTATCTTCATCATTTATAGAAAATTACCTTAATTGTTCGTTTTATAGAAAAATACAGGTAATCCTGTACATTCATTTAGTGACCATTCAAAATGACGACAGCACTTATGACCGTTTTTCACACTTACGACCATTGCAGCATCCCCATGGTCATGTCATCAAAATTCAGAAGCTTGGCAACTGGCTCATATTTGTGACGGTTGCAGTGTCCCAGAGTCATATGATTCCCCTTTTGTGACTTTCTGACAATCACTGTCAATGGGGGAAGCCAGATTCATTTAACAACCACGTGGTTACTTAACAAATACAGTGATACATTTAACAACCGTGGCAAGAAAAGTTGTCAAATGGAGCAAACTCGCTTAACAAATGTTTCACTTAGCAACATAAAATTTGGGCTCAATTGTGGTTGTAACTCGAGAACTACCCATAAATATCCTACATCCTTAGGATTTGAAGCTGGTTGAGTTTTTTTATCCCGTCCAAGTAAAAAATAAATGATTCCCCCGCCCCCCTATTTATTTATTTATTTTATTTATTTTATTGGGTTTATATGCCGCCCTTCTCCCTAAGGACTCAGGGCGGCTCACAACAATTAAAAAACAATACAATACAAAATTTAAAACAGTATTACATTTTGATTAAATCCAATAAATAATTTAAGTTAAAAGTGGGAGGGCAGATTTAAATATGGGATTGAATTAAACAAATATTTAAAAACTAACAATGGGCTCTAAAACAATGAAGACATAATTCTCATTCAGAACATTTTACGTTTGCCCAATAGTTCCTCCTGGTGCCCCGTCATGCCCAGATGTCAAGGATAGAACTAAGTCAACCATATCTCTCGCATGGAAACCTCCACAAAAAGATGGCGGCAGTCCTATTAAAGGTTATATTGTTGAAATGCAAGAAGAAGGTAGTTCGGATTGGAAGAACGTGAATGAGCCAGACAAGCTGTTCCCTACTTGTGAATGTACTGTTCCCAACCTGAAAGAGCTAAGGAAGTACAGATTTAGAGTAAAAGCTGTCAATGCTGCAGGGGAATCAGAGCCAAGTCTTGCTACCTCAGAAGTACCATGCAAAGAAATTCTAGGTAAGCAATCTGGAATACTTTCTGTTTCAATGTGAAATAAAGTCAAAGGGTATGAAAGATCGAATAACGTGTGAATGGAGATTCCAAAATAACTGCCCAACATATTACTGCTAATTAAGGAGAGGTGAACGGTATCTAGAACTTCTGTGATTCCTTCTCCAAAGAGATTTATCTGCTATTAATGTTCTAATATATTATATTTTATATTGTACCATAGAACTTTGTTAAAACGAGAGGCCTAGCTCGTTTATATATGTATATTTTTCATGAGAAAAATGCATAACTCAGATGATTGTTGATAGATTAATTTCAATTATGTGATTTATATCTTGTAGAAGAGCCAGAAATATTTATTGATGTGAAAGCACAAGATTTGCTTTCTTGTCGTACTGGCTCGACAATCAAAATCCCAGCAACCATTAAAGGACGCCCGGTTCCCAAGGTAACTTGGGAATTTGAAGGAGATGCAAAGAAAGCAGCAAAGGTCAGAAAGAAAAAAAATAACTCTGTTGCGAAATTTTAACTACATTTTATTTAAATATCTTTAGATTTACTCTTTTCTCTTTTATTTAAAGGATGGACATAATATACCCGAAGATGCCACGGTAAGAAATAATGTTATATTTGAATTCACTACATTTAATTTTTATTTCAATTTACGTAAATTCATATATCACTATTATAAGAGTTAACCACTTTATTTTTTAAATAATCTGTAAGTGAGTTCATTTTTATTTTGTCTACATAGGTGGAATCAACTGATACCACTTCAGTAATTACTATTCCTGAGTGTAACAGAGGTCATTCTGGAAAATATAGTATTACAGCCAAAAATAAAGCAGGACAGAAAACTGTAAATGTGAGGGTGAATGTTCTTGGTAAGTTTATTGAATCTTCATTTTGCACCAGTTCTCCAGTACTGCGGGTTAAAATAAGGCTTAATAATTCCCTGGTGTTTTCTCATTGATAGATGTTCCTGGGCCACCAAAAGACCTGAAAGTAAGTGATATAACAAGATGCAACTGTAAACTTTCATGGAAAATGCCAGATAATGATGGTGGAGACAGAATCAGAAATTATATCATAGAGAAGAGAACTGTTGAAGGGAAAGCCTGGACCAAAGTGAATCCAAACTGTGCTGGAACATCATTAATTATACCTGATCTCATAGCTGGGCAACAATATTTCTTCCGCGTACGTGCAGAAAACCGCTTTGGTGTTGGCCCACCCGCGGATACAATTCAGAGAACCACAGCAAGGGATCCCATCCGTGAGTTAAATCAAAGCGAAAAACTTGCTGTTATTAGCATAATGTAATGTTTACCAGTGCTTATTCTTTTCTGCTTGTTTCTTTTTTTTTTAAAGAACCTCCTGATCCGCCGATCAAGCTTAAGATTGGTGTCGTTACTAAGAACTCTGCCAACTTGACTTGGAAACCTCCAAAGAATGATGGTGGTGCTCCTGTGACACATTACAATATTGAGTGCCTTCGTTGGGATCGGACAGGTCAAGGCAAGGAAGCCTGGCGCCAGTGCAATAAACGTGATGTGGAAGAAACAAAGTTTACAGTTGAGGACCTTAATGAAGGTGATGAATATGAATTCAGAGTGAAAGCAGTAAACGAAGCAGGTCCTAGCAGACCATCAGCTACAGTTGGACCTATTGTTATCAAGGATCAGACATGTAAGTATCATCACCATTGTTTATTTCAGCCATTGATCAACAAAATTTATAGCAATAACACTTAGACTTATATACCACTTCACAGTGCTTTCTAGACCTCTCTAAGCGGTTTACAAAGTTAACATACTGCCCCCAACAATCTAGGTTCTCATTTTACCGAGCTCAGAAGGATGAAAGGCTGAGCCAACCTGAGTTGGTGGGAATTGAACTGCTGGCAGGTGGCAGAATTAGCCTGCAATACTGCATTCTAACCACTGCACCACCATGGCTCTATTCAAACCTAAAATTAAAGCTATCCCAAAGTGCCAATGGATTAATTTTCTTATTGTAAAAATAACCAAAATTTGAGGTGCTAGCACAAATATAAAGACATACTACCAATACTATTAAATTTAGAAATATAATTAGGATTACAAAATCAACTATGAATGCAATGCTATATAAATCTATAATAATTTTTGCTTGGCTTTGTTTGTAGGTCCTCCATCAATTGAACTCAATGAGTTTATGGAGGCAGAAGAAGGAACAGATATTAATATTGTAGCTAAAGTGAAGGGTGTGCCTTTCCCTGCGCTGACTTGGGCCAAAGCTCATCCAAAGAAACCAGATGACAAACTACCAGTGATATATGATCAACACGTCAATAAAGTTGTGGGTGAAGACTCTTGCACGTTGGTGATCCAGCAGTCTCGCAGAAAGGATACAGGCTTGTACACCATAACTGCTGTCAATAATTTTGGAACAGATGCAAAGGAGATGAGACTAAATGTTTTAGGTAAATAATAATCACTTTTAGTTTTTACAATCTAATTTACTGTTTATGACTTAATGTTACAATTTGGTTCACTTTACCCAATATATTTTTCAGGTCGCCCTGGACCCCCAGAAGGACCCATTAAATTTGAATCTATTTCAGCTGATCAGATGACATTGTCTTGGCTACCTCCAAAAGACGATGGTGGCTCTAAAATAACAAACTATGTCATTGAAAAAAGGGAAGCAAATAGAAGGACATGGATCAACGTTACCAATGAACCTAAGGAATGCATTTTCACAGTTCCCAAGCTGGTTGAAGGTCATCAATATATCTTCCGCATTAGGGCACAGAATAAATATGGCGTTGGAGAACCTCTTGATAGTGAACCTGAAACAGCAAGAAATCTTTTCAGTAAGTACAGATTTGGTTTCAGACAGATTTATTTAGAAAACGTAACTGAAGAGGAATCAGATTTAATCACTATGATCATCACAAACCAGAGTTGTATCAAACACTATAAACCAAGAGTTATTTCAAATGTTTTTATAATGATTATTTAAAGTCTTAAAAAAAAATTCTTTACATAACTTTTATAGTTTCTTAAAATGCCCTTTAACTTTATATCAACTCTCAATTTTGAATTGTATTGAACTATATAATTTTACTTTATTTATTATATGTATTCTATTCTACATAACATTATATATATTTAATTTATTGTACGTATTCTATTCTGGATAGCCTCTTTTTAAATTTTTATCAGTAAAAACATATTAAAATTTCTGAATTAGAGTCCAAATACTTTATTACACATCATTAAATACAGTGTTGGAACAAAGAAAATCCAATTTGCTCCAACATTAGGAACCAACCATGCTTCTCCATCATCACATGTGAAATGATGGTGGTTGACAGAGAATGCAAAATTATAGTGACCCCATAGCTTTAAAAGGCTGGTTTTAAAAATTGTGCTCCCCAATTGCTGATAATGTTTTAGTAAGTAGGAGAATTTGAGAGATGTGAGTTATAGCTAGATATCCCAGTCCCTCTTATTTCACACGTTCAATTTCATATTTTACTTTCACATCAAGTAAAATATTGCAAAATATCATGTAAACCTGAGCAGTAGTACTTTATTTTACAATCTGTGTATCTTTTTTTTCCTAGCTGTTCCTGGAATTTGTGACAAACCAACAGTAAGCAGCGTCACACATGACTCCATGACGGTCAACTGGGAGGAGCCAGAATATGATGGAGGCTCTCCCGTGACAGGCTACTGGCTGGAACGCAAAGAAACCACTGCAAAGAGATGGACAAGAGTTAACCGGGATCCTATTAAGCCTATGACCCTTGGTGTTTCTTACAAAGTACCTGGCCTCATTGAAGGTTCAGATTATCAGTTCCGTGTATATGCTATCAATGCTGCTGGTGTCGGTCCACCAAGCATGCCTTCTGATCCAGTCACTGCAAGGGACCCAATTGGTAAATGGCTCCAATTGCTTTTTGTTTCGTATGAAAAGAGGGAAAGAGAGGCCTGATCGAACAGCAGGCAGCAGATGCTTATTATAAATAAATATTCTTGTGTTTTTCAGCTCCCCCTGGCCCTCCAATTCCAAAGGTCACTGACTGGACAAAATCATCAGTTGATCTTGAGTGGGCTCCACCATTAAAAGACGGTGGCTCTAAAGTTACTGGTTACCTTGTTGAATTCAAAGAAGAAGGGAAGGAAGAATGGGAAAAGGTAAGTAATGAGATGCCACGAAATTTTATTTCTGATAAATAAAATTTTATTGGACATATTCAGGAAGTAATGATGAGCACTGAGCTCCATCCTCCAAGATGTCACTGCTTCATCAGTCTAGCCTCCTAAGAGCAGGATTACTGCTTTGGCTCTCTTTAGGAAGCTTTTACAGAAACATGGATAACCTATGGAGCAAGAGTAAGGAAGAAATGCAAAGGAAAAGATGAAAAGAACTGTAACGAAATAGAAGAGAGGAAGGCAATACTGCCAGACAAACTGCCTATGTTACATCAGCTGCAACACAGGGTGTTTGTGCACCAAAATATTGATCAAGCCAATTCTCTGAGAAAGTGCTAGAAGTTAGGAAAATAAATCTCTAATTTTAGAATGACTACTCTGTTTCCCTGAAAATATGACCTCCCCTGAAAGCAAGACCTAGCTTGATTTTTACACATGTGCCCAATATACTTGTGCCCCTAATTAATAGGTTAGTCAGTGGAGGACATCCCCTGAAAATAAGACTTGGTGCCTTTTTGGTGGCAAAAAAAATATAACACAGGGGCTTATTTTGGGGAAAACACAGTAGCTGTGACTAGCATCACTTTTAAAAATGTTGTTTTACATACAAATCACCTTAATGTTTAGAATAAGACTGTTAAAAAAATGGCATATGCTTTTAGTGCAATAACACATACATATGTAGCTTTCTTTGTGAATTAGGGACACTTGTGGAGAAACTATGACTGTATACAATTTATCTCCGAATTTAATTTAGAAAGGTTACCCACATATCGCGTGGCTCAGAGATAAAGATGGTTCTTTCATCTTTTTTATTCATTATTAATTATTTTTTTCCTGATTCAGAACGTTACAGTCAATTGCTGTATAAGAAATGTACGTGCCCGTATTAGAGCCACCCGTATTCCCTCCTGTTCTAGTTGTTCTGCCCTGCAGGAAATGTCTTGGGTGACTGACTGTGTTATTTTTCATTTTCAGGCAAAAGATAGAGAAATAAGAGGAACCAAGTTCGTTTTGGCAGGATTAAAAGAAGGAGGCTTCTACCGATTCAGAGTCAGAGCAATCAATGCTGCTGGTATTGGAGAGCCTGGAGAAGTTACTGAAGTTATTGAAATAAAGGACAGAATAGGTAATTCTTGGGGAGGGGGATATTCTCTTTTTTTTCTTAAAATGGCAAAATATTGAAAATCTATCTTATTTACCTTATACGAAAGCTTAATGATTTTGGGAAGTGAATACAGGGAGGCTATGTTGCTGAAAAAGGTAAATGCCTTGAAAGATTAGGTGGATATCGTCCATTGCTTGGGGAGGGCCTGTTTTCCTGATAAATTTCATTTTGAACTTATTCTTTTTATACCTAATTACATCATTCCACAGTTGCCATTTGGTTTTATCCCCCCTCCCCCCACACACACACACACACCTTTTTCTTACCTTCCGGTCTTACCACAAGTGGCTATACCTGTTTCCCCCCACACACACACACACACCTCAGTCTTCTTTGAATTACTGCTGGAAGAAAATAGTATGTTTTAATTTCAGTGTAGTTGGTTATGAGGGTATGAGGGTGGTTTGTGAGGGAATTGTTTATTTATTATTTATTTATTTATTTATTTATTTATTTATTTATTTTATTGG
>JANHGC010002556.1:69217-85870 GCA_027560395.1 Boaedon fuliginosus | reverse complement strand
TTTAATTTAATTTATTAAATTTATACCCCGCCTCACTTCCCCAGTCAAAGGGAACTCGAGGCGGCTTACATATTTTAATTACATATGTAAGAATAAGACGCTTGTGAAAAGAACTCTGTCTCTGAATTTTTTTTTCCTGAGTTGGGAAGATTAAAGGAGCTTATTATACCAAGTACAGAGAAATGGAATCACCTTATTTCAACAAAAAGTCATTCCAGTGTTTTTCAGTGAGTCCAAATGGTCTTTGGAGTAGAAATGACAGAGTAGTATGAAAATTCCTAAATGAGCAGGAAAAAACAAAATTTGAAATAGGTTTTATATCTAGAATATACAGATCAGAAAGTACTTACATTTTAAAAATTAATTTCTTGTTCATGCCTCTTTATCAGTTATTTTTTAATGCACCATTCCCCACTCTGCAAGTAAATCTTAAGCAATGTAGTTTTTACTTTTTCTAAATATTCTATCTCAGGGGTGTCAAACCCAAGGCCCAGGGGCTGGATCTGGCCTGCAGGATGCTTCGATCTGGCCCGCGGGGCCTCCCTGGAAACAGCAAAGGACTGGCCCATGGTGCCTCTGCCACTGAAAATGGAGCTCAGGGCCCTTCCAAGTTCCATTTTTGCTGGCAGAGGATTGTAGGAGGCCGTCACAGCCAAAAACAAAGCTTGGGAGCCCATTTTCACTGGCAGAGCGCTCAGGCCACCTGACATGACTAACATCAAGATGGCCACACCCACCCTGGCCATAGTCACCCCAGCCCCCTGAAGTAAAACACAATCCTGATGCAGCCCTCAATGAAATCGAGTTTGACACCCCTGTTCTATCTGATTAATCCATGAGATTACATATCTCAGCTCTAGTTCCCAAGTGATTGACTCTGCTTTTGTTAAAGTAGCAAAATACCACTGATGTGGTATTTTATTCTTAACTTTACCCTGTTAAGAATAAATCAGGTTTGGTAAATTGAGAAAAGAATTACACATTTCATTTGCTAACAGAAAGCAAATTGACAACATATTTAGCTTTATTGACTGCCACACATGTTAGAAATTAGCACTGTTTACCTTCTTTAGTTGTTGTCAAATTTGTGCATTTTTATTTGAATTGTATGTGTGTTTTTACATTTATATTTGTATGCTTCTCAACAGACCGTCCTACACCTCCAGTGGGCCCTGTCATTTTTGATGAAGTACATAAAGACCACTTCGTTATTTCCTGGAAACCTCCCTTGGATGATGGTGGCAGTCCAATTACAAATTATATTATTGAGAAGAAAGATGCTCACAGAGATCTCTGGATGCCAGTTACATCAGCAAGTGTCAAAACAACATGCAAAGTTCCTAAATTACTGGAAGGAAGAGACTATGTTGTCCGAATTTATGCTGAAAATCTGTATGGCATAAGTGATCCACTGGTATCTGATGAAATGAAGGCCAAGGATCGTTTTAGTACGTCATCTACTTTCTAATCTATTTTAATTACTTACCTGCCACAGTCTTACGTTATAGTTCATATACCTATTGTTCTATAAATGGGTTTTAAAAATAATGTGGTGTTTTTTTTCAGGTGTTCCTGATGCACCAGAGCAGCCAATCGTTAAGAATGTCACCAAAGATTCTGCATTAGTTACCTGGATCAGACCACGTGATGGAGGAAAACCAATAACCAAGTATATCCTTGAAAAGAAGGAAACCATGTCCAATCGGTGGGCGAAAGTTACACAAGAACCTATTTATCCAGAGACCCAGTTTAGGGTACCTGATCTCCTTGAAGGCTGTGAATATGAATTCCGGGTTGCAGCAGAAAATGAAATTGGTATTGGTGACCCAAGCCCCCCATCAAAACCAATCTTTGCTAAAGATCCAATTGGTATGTTTTAAAACACTTTCTTACCTGCTCTTCTCTGAATCAGCATTTTCAGACAAATATTTTCTCTTCTCATGGCTGCTGTTTGCTTTCTTTTTTTTTAACAGTTAAGCCAGGCCCTCCCATTAATCCAGAAGCGGTGGATAAAACCAAAAGTTCAGTGGATTTGTCCTGGCAGCCACCACGTCATGACGGAGGAGGGAAGATTATAGGCTACCTTGTTGAATACCAAAAGGTTGGAGACGAGGAATGGAAGAAAGCCAATTTTACTGCTGATTCTTGCCCTGATACAAAATATAGTGTAACTGGCCTCACCGAAGGTACTAAATATAAATTCAGAGTCCTGGCAGTTAACGCAGCAGGTGAATCGGAGCCAGCCTATGTCCGTGATCCAGTGGAAGTCAAGGACAGACTTGGTAAGCAGGACATTAAATTTTATTCATTTTAAATGAATACATGACATGGATGCTTTCTGAACATAAAAACCATTTTTTTTTTCAGAGCCTCCAGAGTTAATCTTGGATGCTAATATGGCACGGGAACAGCATATTAAAGCTGGAACTACACTGAGACTCAGTGCTGTAATTAAAGGAATCCCATTCCCAAAAGTGACTTGGAAGAAAGAAGATAAAGAAGTTTCTACAAAAGCAGATATTGAAGTTACAGGCGTTGGTAGCAAACTGGAAATACGTAATGCTGCCCATGAAGATGGAGGAATTTACTCCCTGACGGTGGAGAATCCTCTTGGATCAAAGACCGTTTCAGTAAAAGTCGTCGTGCTAGGTAATTGTGCTAATATGATTTTCAGTTGCCACTTGGAAATAAGAAAAGGAGCAGGAGCAAGTAGTGAAAGAGCCAAGAACATTGACCTGTTCCATCTCATTTTCATATCCCTTTGCAAATTTGGGGATGAAAAGTTCACAGGGCTATTCAGTTACCTCTGTTAGCCTAGGTGGCCTTTTTTAATTTAAAGGAGTAATGACGGATATTATTAAATCTATGAAATGAATTTTAATGAAACATTGTTGCTTATTCATATTTTTCCAGATAAGCCTGGGCCTCCTAGGGATCTTCAAGTGAGTGAAGTTAGAAAAGATTCTTGTTACCTAACTTGGAGGGAACCTGAGGACAATGGTGGCTCCGTCATTACCAACTATGTTGTGGAAAGGAAAGATGTTGCTGCTGCTCAATGGTTAGCAATATCCTCCTCTTCTAAGAAACACAGTCTGTTGGCTAAATACCTTATGGAAGGCACTCAGTATCTCTTCCGTGTTGCTGCTGAGAATCAGTATGGACGAGGACCTTTTGTTGAAACTCACAAGCCAATTAAGGCTATGGATCCACTCTGTAAGTCTATTTCAGTTATTATTATTATTGTTTGTTCATACAAAATGCTGGTTATGCAACAATATTAATCCATAGTATGTAATATGCACCTTCATATTAGCACAGACCTATGGAGTAGCTGGACTCACTAAGTCCAATCCCCTTGCAGGAATCCAGATAAAAGCACATGACTATCCATACTCTGCTATAACACATCTAGTAAAAAAGAGAGCTCACTACATTCCTATAAAGCTTTATTTTTATTTCTTTATTTTGCCTTTCTTTCCACCCATTCCAGTTTCTCAAGCGATTTGTTAAAGTGTTATGTCCTGAACTGGACATGGCACTTGAAATATAATCTCACCAATGTAGAATGTAGTAGATTTGGAAAATACGCCTTCACAGATGAGCTATCAATTTTCATGTTTAACAGATGTTATGTGCATGTTTTTATATGTTTAAAAGTAAAAATATGATTTTACTGTCTTCTTGTGTTATAAGATCCACCTGGACCACCAAAGAACTTACATCATGTAGATATTGACAAGACAGAAGTCTCTCTTGCTTGGAATTGGCCTGATCGCGATGGTGGTGCTGAAATAACTGGGTTTTTGGTGGAATACCAAGAAGAAGGAACAGAGGACTGGACAAAATTCAAGACAGTCCCTCTGCCAGAATGTGTTGTTACAGGCTTACAACAAGGAAAGATTTACAAATTCCGTGTGAAAGCGCAAAATATTGTGGGTCTTAGTCTTCCAGACACAACTGTACCTATTGAGTGCCAAGAAAAGATAGGTAATTTCTAGTTTTATGCATGTCATGCATCCTATTAATAATTATTGCCTATTTTAATTACTAAGATAAACCATATGGTAACATTTATTTCTTTATTTTTATTTCAGTGCCGCCATCTGTTGAGCTAGATGTCAAATTAATAGAAGGGCTTGTGGTTAAAGCTGGCAGCACAGTAAGATTCCCTGCAATCATGAGAGGAGTACCGATTCCCACTGCAAAGTGGGTCACTGACAATACTGAAATCAAATCCGAAGGCAATTACAAAATTGATACTGACAACTATTCAACAGTTCTTACTATTAAAAGTTGTACAAGAAAAGATACAGGAGAATATTTACTCACAGTATCCAATCTAGCTGGAAGCAAAACTGTAGCTGTTCATTTAACCGTCTTGGATGTTCCCGGTCCACCTACTGGCCCAATTGATATTGTAGAAGTAGCTGCAGATCACATGGTTATTGCTTGGCGGCCTCCTAAAGATGATGGTGGAACTCCTATAATTAATTATATTGTTGAAAAGCGAGAGTCAAAGAAAGAAACCTGGGGAATGGTCTGTTCATCCCTTAGTCAAACAAGACTTAAAATTCCACGCCTACAGAAGGGTGCTGAATATATCTTCCGAGTTCGTGCAGAGAACAAGATAGGCATTGGTCCGCCTCTTGATTCTCAACCAACAGTTGCTAAGTCTATGTTTGATCCACCATCTCCTCCTGGTAAACCAACAGTTCATGATATTACTGAAAATGCTGCAACGGTAAATTGGACTATGCCAAAGTCTGATGGAGGAAGCCCAATAACTGGATACATTCTTGAACGACGTGAAATTTCTGGCAAGTGGATACGAGTAAATAAATCACCAGTACTTGATCTGAAGTTCAGAGCTACTGGCCTTTATGAGGGCAACACATACGAATTCCGTGTTTTTGCAGAGAATAGTGTTGGCCTAAGCAAACCATCTCCAGTTTCAGATCCAATAAAAGCAACACGTCCCATCTCACCTCCTGGGCCTCCAATTAATCCAAAGCTCAAAGATAAGACCAGAGAAACAGCTGAACTGGTATGGACAAAACCACTCAAAGATGGTGGTAGCCCTATACTGGGATATGTCGTAGAATGCCTGAAAAGTGGAACAACTCAATGGAATAGAATTAATAAAGATGAACTTATTAGACCGTGTGCCTTTACAGTCCCTGGGCTAATTGAAGGAAATGAATATAGATTCCGTATCAAAGCTGCAAATATTGTTGGAGAGGGAGAACCTAGAGAATTGCCTGAAACAGTTCTTGCTAAAGACATTCTCAGTCCTCCAGAGCTAGAACTGGATGTGACCTGCCGTGATGTCATTACAGTTAGAGTAGGCCAAACAATAAAGATCCTAGGCAAAGTGAAAGGTAGACCAGAGCCTGACATAACGTGGTCAAAAGATGGCAGAATACTGACAAAAGATAAGCGCACTGACATAATTCAAGAAGTTCCACGCATAGAGCTACAAATTAAAGCGTCTACAAGAGCAGACCATGGCAAGTACATAATTGCAGCTAAAAACAGCAGTGGACATGCCCAAGCATCAGCCATTGTTAATGTACTTGACAGACCAGGTCCTTGTAGAAACCTGAAAGTAAGCTATGTTACTAAGGATTCCTGTATGATCGCTTTCGAGAATCCAGAAGATAATGGTGGCTCTGAAATTACAAATTATATAGTAGAGTATCGCCAACCAAATCAGAAAGGATGGTCAATAGTCTCTTCTGATCTTACTAAGAGAATGGTAAAAGCACATCTCATAGAAAATCATGAGTATTTCTTCCGTGTTTGTGCAGAAAATAAAGTAGGTCCAGGCCCAGTTGTCGAGACCAAGACTCCAGTCCTTGCCATTAATCCAATTGATAGGCCAGGTGAGCCTGAAAATCTTCATATTGCAGAAACAGGAAAGACATTTGTGCATCTGAAATGGAGAAGGCCAGACTATGATGGCGGTAGCCCCAATTTATCTTACCATGTTGAGCGAAAACCGAAGGATTCAGATGAATGGGAAAGAGTACACAAAGGCAGCATTAAGGAAACACAGTATATGGTTGACAAATGTGTTGAAAATAAAATTTATCAGTTCAGAGTTCAAACTAAGAATGAAGGAGGAGAAAGTGATTGGGTAAAAACAAGTGAAGTTGTTGTTAAGGAAGAAGTGCAAAAGCCAGTACTTGAATTGAAATTGGCCGGCGTACTAACTGTGAAAGCTGGTGAACCAATTAAAATTGAAGCAGGGCTTAAAGGCAAGCCACAGCCAGAAGTATCTTGGTCAAAGGCTACTGAAGACTTATCCAAATCTCCAAGGGTCAAAATTGAAACAACTTCAAATTCATCTAAGTTGCTTCTTGCAAAATCAAGACGTACTGATGGTGGTAAATATGTTATAACAGCCACTAACCCAGCTGGTAGCTTTGTAGCATATGCTACTGTAAATGTTCTGGACAAACCAGGACCAGTAAGAAATCTCAAAGTCTCTGATATGTCAACTGACAGATGTAAAGTCAGCTGGGACCCACCCGAAGATGATGGTGGTTGTGAAATACAGAACTACATCATAGAGAAATGTGAAAGCAAGCGTATGATTTGGACCACATATTCCTCTTCAGTGATAATGGACTCTGTACAAGTATCACATCTCATAGAAGGGAATGAATATATCTTTAGGGTTCGTGCAGAAAACAAAATGGGCACTGGTCCACCAACAGAGACTAAGCCAGTTATAGCCAAAACAAAATATGATAGACCTGGCCGTCCTGATCCTCCAGAGATCACAAAAGTCAGCAAAGATGAGATGACTGTAGTTTGGAATCCACCAGAATATGATGGTGGAAAGTCAATCACAGGGTATATACTAGAGAAGAAGGAGAAGAGGTCACTAAAATGGGTTCCTGTTACCAAAACTGCAATTCCAGAAAGACGCAAGAAAGTTACAGATCTAATTCCTGGATATGAATACCAATTCCGTGTGAAGGCAGAAAATGAAATTGGAATTGGTGAACCAAGTTTCCCATCAAGGCCAGCAGTAGCAAAAGACCCATTAGGTAATGATCTTTCATGTAACATTGAATTAACATTTGAACACTCTGTTTAACTTACTGACTGGGGAAATGAGGTGGGGTATAAATCTAAAATAAATAAATAAACAAACAAACAAACAAATAAATAAATACATACATACATACATACATACATACATACATACATACATACATACATAAATAAATACTGAATTGCTGATTGTTGTACTTTGATATATTTTACAGAACCACCTGGTCCTCCCATCAATCTTAAGGTTGTTGATAGCACAAAGACATCTATTACACTTGGCTGGGGAAAACCACTTTATGATGGTGGTGCTCCAATTATTGGATATGTGGTAGAAATGAGGCCAAAAACTGAAAAAGCTGGTCCAAATGAAGGCTGGAAAAGATGCAATGTTGCAGCCCAAGTCATTCATACAGAATTTACTGTGACGAGTCTGGATGAGAAAGAACTATACGAGTTCCGTGTTTCTGCCCAAAATCAGGTTGGCATTGGTCCTCCAGCTGATTTGAAGGAAGCTGTTTCTCCGAAAGAAATACTTGGTAATTTTCCCAATCAACCGTTAAATTATGTGTTATTGATTTTCTACTTTGCTGGGTACTTTCACAAACAACACTCTTCTTCTTTTACTTTTCAGAGCCCCCGGAGATAGACTTGGATGCTAGCCTGAGGAAATTACTCGTAGTCAGAGCTGGATGCCCCATCAGACTCTTTGCTATTGTTAGAGGGCGACCAGCACCTAAAGTCACCTGGAGGAGAGTTGGAATTGATAATGTGATCAGAAAGGGCCAGGTTGACTTGGTTGACACAATGGCCTTCTGTGTCATTCCTAATTCAACTCGAGATGACTCAGGCAAATACTCTTTGACTGTTGTTAACCCTGCTGGAGAGAAAGCTGTGTTTGTCAATGTCCGCGTTCTTGGTAAGTACCAAGAATAATCAGGGATAGTAATCTGATGCCATGTTTGGTTTAAGAAACTGATGAAGATTGGTTTAATGCTGTACCTAACTCTCTGTTTTCTTCATAGATACTCCTGGACCTGTTGCAGACTTCAAGGTCTCTGATGTCACTAAAATGACATGTCAGCTTTCCTGGACACCACCTGAGAATGACGGTGGTAGTCCTGTCACACACTACATTCTGGAAAAGCGTGAGGCTGATAGAAAGAGTTGGGGAACTCTTATTTCAGACATAAAAAAGACTAGTTTCAAAGTTGCTAACCTTGTGCCTGGTACCGAATACTTCTTCAGAGTAACTGCAGTCAATGAATACGGCCCAGGCGTTCCAACAGATACACCAAAGCCAATCAGGGCAACAGATCCACTAAGTAAGTATTAATTAATGTAGTTTTCTCCCCAACAACTTGCAATGCTGACACACCCACTAAAAGAATAAGTAGTTGAGCACAATATAGAAATAGTACATTAAGTGAAAGCATGCATTAAGAATATTTAGAAGTCTATATTACTATGATTATTAGAATCATCATGATGAATTTCACGCATTAAAACAATTTAAAAAATACTGGATTACTTACATAATGTGTATACTATTCAGTAGCCCTACAAAGAATTTAGAGTAAAAGCCCAGAACTCAACTTAGAAGAATAAACAAAAGAGCCCAAATATACAGTCCTACAGAGTTTTAAAATTACTTTCTTGCAACTTATTTATTCAGTAAAAAATTGAACTGGATTAATTGTTACAGAATTTAAAGAATATGGTAATTAGCCATAACATGTTGCAGTAATTTTAGAAACGATTTAATTCAAACAGCTACTGCTTAGAATGTTTATCCTTTACTTTTTATTCTTGCCTGTTTTATTTTTAAGGCGAGCCTGATCCTCCAAGGAAACTTGAAGTGACTGAAATTACCAAGAACAGTGCTACATTAGGATGGTTGCCACCGCTGCGTGACGGTGGTGCCAAAATTGATGGCTACATTATTTCATATCAACTGGAAGGGCAAGCTGGTGATCACTGGACCCAGTACTCTGTTGTAAAAGATCTTAAAATTGTTGTTGCTGGCCTAAAGGAAGGGAAGAAATATAAATTTAGAGTGGCTGCTAGAAATGCGGTTGGAGTAAGCTTACCAAGAGAAACAGAAGGCATGTTTGAAGTCAAAGAACAACTCAGTAAGTAATTAGGATCGAATATTTGTATTGATGTCTTTTATTGAAATCAATTTATGTGGCACCGATATTACTAATGCAACTATGGTGGCTAATAAGATTTTAAAATACTGTATAAAAATATTTACCACAATAAATTAAAAACATAAAGTGGTTGGCAAAGAAACCCTGCACAAGTATTATAGGCTCAATTGCTCTCCTGAAACACAAGGCTGGGAAAATAACCAAACCTTTAAGGCTTTCCGAAAGGTAAGCATTGTTGAGGCCAACCTAACCTCTGGTGATATGATATTCCAGAGGACAGGTGCAGGTACAGAAAAGGCATGTTTCACTGGGTCCCACTAGATCAGGGCTCTATCCCTGATCCGCAGATGGAAAGGATGGGGACCACTACACTAGATGATAGCCTCTGATCGATGAGACCTGGAGGATACCCCTCTTGCCTGACTTAATAAGAGAGGTAAAGATAATGAGAGCACAACATTCCTTCAATCACTCTGATGCCATATCATACAGGGCTTTATAAGTAATAATCAGCTCCTTGAATTGCACCCAGAAGCCAGTACAAGCTTGCAGAGCAAACATGTAACCACGGCATAATGAGGTTTGTATGCACAGTTCTATTTTGGACCAATTGAAACTTCCAGGTGTTCTTCAAGAACAGCCCTACATAGAACTCATTGCTGTAATCTGTGCAGAGGCACCTAAAACATGAGTTACTGTGTGCAGTATCTCTTGATCCATGACAGGGTACAATTGGTGCCTCCCTGCCTTGGACTGCCTCCTGATCTTTGAACAGAAACTATGAATCCAGAAGAATACCCAAATTTCACACTGGTTCTCTCTAAAGTAGTGTAACCCCATGAAGAATTAAATATGGAAAATCATCCAATGCAGGAACCCATAACATCTGAAGTCACTTCATTTTGCTATGGTTCAGCTGAAGCCTGTTTGTCCCCCATGCACCCAACATAAGTCACTCCTATTATCCAGATCATGAGAATTAGCAGGAGCCTGAGATTTAGTTTTTTAAAAGGAGCTTTTTGTTGAAATTGGTTGAAGAATTTTTCAGAATTACATACGTGAAATATAAAGTAACTGAGTTGATCCTTTGTTTTATTTGCCTCGAATGTAAGTTTTCCTTTGTTGAATTTTAATTGCAGTGCCACCTAAAATCCTGATGCCAGATCATATCAGTCTAAAAGCTGGACAGAAACTCAGAATTGAGGCGCATGTTTACGGGAAACCTACACCAACCTGTAAATGGATGAAAGCAGACCAAGATGTGCTTACTTCTAGTCGCCTGGCAGTGCATAAAGCAGAGGGCTCTTCGGTTCTTATTATTAAAGATGTAACTAGGAAAGATAGCGATTATTACAGCCTAACAGCAGAAAACAGCTCCGGAATAGCTACTCAGAAAATCAGAGTCATCGTCATGGGTATGCTTGATTTTCTTCCTCTGGGCTTGAGAAATTCTTACACATTTACCTTTTAGGTTTCCTCAAAATCTATACTAATTTGCTTCTATACTTTTGTATCTTTCTATAGATATCCCTGGACCACCTCAGCCACCCTTTGACATTTCTGATATAGATGCCGACGCCTGTAGTTTGTCATGGCACATCCCTCTTGAAGATGGTGGTAGTAACATCACCAACTATGTGGTTGAGAAGTGTGATGTCAGTCGCGGTGATTGGATAACTGCAGTAGCTTCTGTCATGAAAACAAGTTGCAGAGTTGGAAAATTGACCCCCGGACAGGAATATATGTTCCGTGTTCGGGCTGAAAACCGATTTGGCATTTCTGAGCCGCTTCAATCTGATAAGATGGTCGCAAGGTTCCCATTTGGTATGTCTGGCTGTCCATTTATTCTATGGTCCCCATTGGGATATTTGTTGATTACTGTTAGCATTATTTTTAAAAACCTATCTTCTGTTTTACTGCAGATGTCCCCAGTGAACCCAAAAATGCACGTGTTACCAAAGTAAACAAGGATTGCATTTTTGTAGCATGGGATACACCAGACAGTGATGGAGGCAGTCCAATAACCGGCTATCTCATTGAACGTAAAGAAAGGAACAGTTTGCTGTGGGTCAAGGCCAATGATACCCCTGTGCGGTCTACAGCGTATCCATGCGCAAACCTAATTGAAGGGCTAGAATACACATTCAGAATCTATGCTCTGAACAAAGCAGGCGCAAGCAAGCCTAGCAAACCAACAGATTATGTGACTGCAAGAACATCAATTGGTAAGTTAAACATTTTGTACATATTTCACTAATATACTAATATAAGTATTAGTATAATGTACTAATATAAAGTGTCAGTTTTAATGCTGAGTCTTGTTCCAAAAATTTATAATATCTAATATATTCAATACCTCAAGTTTCAAAAGGAGAGTCAACCATAGACTTATATTTATTCTACTCATAGGTTGTTTTTTTCCTAGATCATGCCCACAGCTTGTTTTGTCTTTGTTCTCTAGGTTTTATAAGACTCGTTAAAATAATGCAGTGTTAAAATGGAGTCTAAACTACATGGAGGCTAAAATAAGCAAATTACATGGAAGCTAAACTTGATTTCATTTGTCTTTTTAGATCCACCTGGTAAACCTGAAGTTATCGATGTGACAAAGAGTACTGTGTCTCTTATCTGGGCCAGACCAAAACATGATGGCGGTAGCAAGATAATTGGATACTATGTTGAAGCCTGTAAGCTGCCAAGTACTAGATGGGTCCGGTGCAATTCTACCCCCCATCAGATCCCTCAAGAAGAGTACACTGCCACTGATTTGGAGGAAAATGCTCAGTACCAATTCAGAGCAATAGCAAAAACAGCAGTAAACATTAGTGCACCTTCTGAACCTTCAGATCCAATCACCGTTCATGCAGAAAATGGTAAAGTATTTATTAACTAATATTCAAGCTGAGCTTCATACTTCTCTCAAAATAGTCTTCACCATTCTTTCTCTTTTTTTTTAACTTTTTAGTACCACCAAAGATAGAGCTTGGGGTAGGTATGAAAGCCTTACTTGTAGCAAAGGCTGGAACCAATGTTTGCCTGGAAGCAAATGTCTATGGCAAACCTATGCCAACTATTACTTGGAAGAAAGACGGGGAGGTTCTAAAACCAGTGGAAGGAATTAAGATCACCACCAAGAGAAACCTGTCTACTGTGGAACTCTTCAGTGTCATTAGAAAGCAGACAGGAGACTATACTATTACTGCTGAGAATGCAAGTGGTTCCAAGTCAGCAACTATAAAGCTTAAAGTGTTAGGTAAGTTAAAGATGAATGAGAACTGGGCTACCCTGATAATATGTGACAGATCTAGAATTTCACTGTCAAACAATTGTGTTTTCCAGACAAACCTGGTCCTCCAGCTTCCGTGAAGATTACAAATATGTATGTAGATCGAGCCATGCTCTCTTGGGAACCTCCTCTTGAAGATGGGGGGTCAGACATTACCAATTACATTGTTGACAAACGTGAAACGAGTAGACCCAACTGGGCTCAAGTCACTGCAAATGTCCCAATCACGAGCTGCAGTGTTGAGAAGCTGATTGAAGGACACGAGTACCAATTTCGCATTTCTGCTGAGAACAAATACGGAGTAGGCGATCCGATTTTAACTGTAAATGCGGTGGCTAAAAACCCATATGGTAAGCATGTCTTAGTAACTCCTTCAGTCCGATTGTTGCTCAGTTATAGCTTAACAACTGCTAAAAGTGCACTTCAAATATTTATTTTTAGATGTACCTGGGCCCTGTGAGCCACCAATAATTAGTAATATAACAAAGGACTTCATGACTGTGAGCTGGAAACCCCCTGCTGATGATGGTGGCTCCCCTATAACTGGATATATTGTTGAGAAACGTGAAACAAAAGCTGTTAACTGGACAAAAGTGAACAGAAAGCCAGTCATTGAAAGAACGATAAAGGCCACTGGACTCCAAGAAGGAACAGAATACGAATATAGAGTAATTGCCTTCAATAAAGCTGGACCAGGCAAACCTAGTGGAGCATCTAAGGCAGCTTATGCTCGTGATCCTCAGTGTAAGTTGACAGGTGCACACATGTGCATGCACGCACCCACACATTATTTTTTATGGCTATGTCCAAATGTTTCTGCCATATATATATAACTGTGTTTTTTGTTTTTATTCCCAGATCCTCCTGGGCCCCCAGCATTCCCAAAAGTTGTTGATACTACACGTAGCTCTATCAGCCTGTCTTGGAGCAAACCTGCATATGATGGTGGAAGCCCCATTATTGGCTACCTTGTTGAAGTGAAACGTGTTGACACAGAAAACTGGGTCCGATGCAATTTGCCAAAGAATTTGCCTGATACACATTATGTAGTAACTGGACTTACAGAGAACACAGAATATCAGTTCCGCATTTATGCGGTCAATAAGATTGGCTACAGTGACCCAAGTGATGTACCCGACAAGCACCTTGCCAAGGATATTCTAAGTGAGTATTTGGAAAAGAAACTGAATTGGTAATTTTAATCCAGGGTGAGAGACTCAACCTGTGAATTCATGTAAACCTGTTATAGAAACCATTGTCTTTCAGTCCCCAATAATGATGAAACTATTCACACCTCTCTGTTCCTAAAAATCTTGTTTAATACCCTGTTTCCCTGAAAATACGACCTCTCCTGAAAGTAAGACCTAGCTTGATTTTTACACATGCTCCCAATATACGTGTGCCCCTAACTAATAGGTTAGTCAGTGGATTACATCCCCCCAAAATAAGACCTGATGCCTTTTTTGGTGGCCAAAAAAAAATAAGACAGGGTCTTATTTTCGGGGAAACACGGTCTAAAACTCTCTACTTTTCATGCCAACCATAATGATATCAGTATTTTTTCTTACTGAAAACATTATTCACCCTTCTACTTTAAGAAAACATTTTTTCTCTTTCTGAAAGATACTCGGAAGATATATTTCCAAGAACTAGTTTGGACTAATAGTTAAAACACTAAGTTAAAAACCAGGAGACTGTGAGTTCTAGTTCCACTTTAGGTTCAGGCAACTATGAACTAAGAGAACTAAGGGTCTGCCCAGTAAGCCAGCTGGATGACCTTGGGTCAATCTCTCTCAGCTCATCTTACCTTAAGGATTGCTGTTGTGGGGAAAATGGGAAGAGAAAGAAGTATTAGCTATGTTCGCCACCATGGGTGGGCTCCAGGGATGGGATTTATGGGTTCGCTGAACTGGGCAGACCCTTAGTTCTCTTAGTTCATAGTTGCCTGAACCTATGCGAACCCATAGCATCCACCCCTGTTCGCCACCCAGAGTTATTTATAAAAATAATGAAGGTGGGATAAAAAAAATAACATTATTTTTTTAGTATAAAACAAAGTATTCCTCATGAGAAATATCTAGAAAACACTACTACAGCATGTGTATATTCCAATTTGATTGGAAGCCTGGAGTGACGAGAGATATGCTTAATTCAAGATTCTATACAGAGGGAAGTAAGAAATAGAATATAAAATAGCAATAGCACCAAGACTTACATACTGCTTCATAGTGCTTTACAGCACTGTCTCAACAGTTTACAGATGTCAGCATATTGCTCCCAACAATCTGGCCTCAGAAGAATGGAAGACTGAGTCAAGTTTGAGCCAGTCAGGATTGAACTCCTGGCTATGGGCAGAGTCTGCCTGCAATACTGCATTCTAACCACTTACCATAATGAGAGAAGCTTCTCTCTGCTTTGATTAAACAACAGGCTGAAACTTTGAAAGGAAGTCTGAAAGACTTTTAGATTAATTTTCTCTTTGTACTTCCTAACCATCATTTTCCCATTTTTAATTCGCCTTACCTCATTCATTTTATATTTTCCAAACTTTGTTAAAACAGTTGATTTTTTTTATCTTCTATTTGAAATGCAGTTCCACCTGAAGGAGATCTTGATGCTGAATTGAGGAAAGTTCTAGTATTACGTGCTGGAGTCACAATGAGGATTTATGTGCCAGTAAGAGGACGGCCACCTCCCAAGATTTATTGGACTAAAGTGGATGCCAACATAAGAGACCGGATAGGAATGGACATCAAATCAACTGATTTTGATACTTTCCTGCGTTGTGAAAATGTCAATAAATACGATGCCGGGAAATATGTCTTGCATTTAGAGAACAGCTGTGGCAAAAAGTCATATACCATTGTAGTCAAAGTGCTTGGTGAGTGCCAATCTCTACCTGTCTAAAGACATGCATCTTTTCAAAAACCCAATAGTGTCAAAGTCACAAATTCTTCTAACTTTTTATGCAAAAATATTGTATAGCTCAGTCAACAATTGCTGTTGTTCACTTGTTTTAATGCAGATACTCCTGGCCCCCCTATTAATCTGATTGTAAAAGAAGCATCTAAAGATTCCGCTTTCATCTCGTGGGAGCCTCCTCTAATAGATGGTGGCAGCCCAGTGAAGAATTATGTGGTTGAAAAACGTGACGCGGAAAGGAAATCGTGGTCCACGGTGGCTACCGAATGTCCAAAAACTAGTTTTAGGATTTCTAACTTAGAAGAAGGCAAATCCTATTTCTTCAGAGTTTTTGCTGAAAATGAATATGGCATAGGGGACCCCTGTGAAACTCGCGATGCTGTCAAAGCTTCAGGTAAGATCATTCTTCTCTCCTCAATTACTAAGTCTCTTCTCTCTTAAAGTTTCTGATTTTATTTAGAGCTTTTTTTTTTTAATATAAGTATATCCATTTATTTCTTGTTTCAATCAGAAACACCTGGACCTGTTGTGGACTTAAAAGCTCCGCAGGTCACAAAGTCATCCTGCAATTTAACTTGGAAAAAGCCGATAAGTGATGGTGGAAGTCGTATTAGTGCATATATTGTTGAGCTCCTGACTGGTGAAAACCAGTGGCAAGAAGTTATGAGATCTATGAATCTTCACTATTCAACAAGAGACTTGAAAGAAGGGAAAGAATACCTTTTCAGAGTGAGGGCACAGAATGAAGCTGGGTACGGGACACCGAATGAAATTACCGTGCTGGCAAGGGATGATGTTGGTGAGTAGATACGTACAGCCATTCGTTTATTGTACATATGGTGCTCGTGAGCCTTGTGTTTAGTGAAGAAAGAACCTTCCTTGCCAATATGTTTTACAGCAAAAACAACAAAGCTGTAGAGCAGTGATGGTGAACCTTTTTGGCACCGAGTGCCAAAACCGGGAGCAAGTGAGCCTGCGTGCGCACTCGCGTGCCGGAAACTGAAAGAACACGTGATTTCTGGTGTGCACAAGCATGCAGCTTTGGGTTTCCGTGCATGCGCACAAGACCAGTTGTCCTGTGTACATTCCACTTGGCGGTCCCACCGCCCATCCGAAGAGGGGAAAACGACCCTCTCCAGCCGGAGCCTTTCCTGGTTTTATTTATTTATTTATTTATTTATTACATTTTTATGCCGCCCAACTCCCGAAGGACTCTGGGCGGCTTACAACATG
>JANHGC010002556.1:35381-65045 GCA_027560395.1 Boaedon fuliginosus | reverse complement strand
AGACCAGCCTGAAGATGACGAGTGTGACCTCGTCGAAACGTCGCCAAGATTCTTCCAATTTTACGCGGGAGAAAACCGAATAACCAAAGACTTACATACAAACACCCGCGAAAACCTCAGAAAACAACTGTCTATCTATCTATCTATCTATCTATCTATCTATCTATCTATCTATCTATCTCTTCTCTAATTAGAAATATCCATGTTGCTACTCCTGTATTCTGTTGCTACTATTTTCAGATGCTCCTGGGAAACCTGAAGTTATCAGCGTAACTCGAAACTCAGTAACTTTGGTCTGGACAGAACCAAAATATGATGGTGGACACAAATTAATTGGCTACATAGTGGAGAAACGTGATCTACCTTCCAAAACCTGGATGAAAGCAAATCATGTCAATGTTCCTGAATGTGCATTTACAGTAACTGATCTTTATGAAGGCTCAAAATATGACTTCAGAATTAGAGCAAAGAATACTGCTGGAGCCATTAGCCCACCATCTGAACCCACAGGAGCCATTACATGCAAGGATGAGTATGGTATGTTTTCTACATATATATATATATATATATATATATGTATATTCCTCATATATATATTAAATTAATTTTAAAGATGTTCTTGTTCTCATTTTCTGAACTTTCTTGTTACAGAGGCACCAACTATTGTTATTGATCCAACTATCAAGGATGGCCTAACGGTTAAAGCAGGAGACACCATTGCAATGTCTGCTATAAGTATTCTTGGCAAACCACTTCCAACTTCAGTCTGGTCAAAAGCAGGAAAAGACTTTAAGCCTTCAGAGACTGTTCATATTGAATCAACACCAACTTCTTCTGCCCTTACCATCAAGTATGCTGCCAGAAAAGATTCCGGTGAATATACAATCACTGCAACTAATCCTTTTGGTACTAAAGAAGAACATGTGCATGTGAAAGTCTTAGATGTACCAGGTCCCCCTGGACCAATTGAAGTCAGTAATGTCTCTGCTGAAAAAGCTACTCTCACATGGACTCCTCCTACAGAAGATGGTGGATCCCCAATCAAGTCTTATGTGCTTGAAAAGAGAGAAACTAGCCGATTGCTATGGACTCAGGTTGCTGAAGACATCCAGTCTTGTAGACATGTTGTTTCTAAACTTATTCAAGGAAATGAATACCTATTCCGTGTCTCAGCTGTGAACCAGTATGGCAGAGGAGAACCATCTCAGTCAGAGCCAGTTAAAATGGTGGACAGATTTGGTAAGCAAAACTGGCCAATAAGTTATATAATAAATTTACTGCGATCTCTATAAAAATGTTAGTATTTCTCAACATCTTTTTTTCCCCCTTTCCCTAGGCCCCCCTGGTCCTCCTGGCAAACCAGAAGTATCAAATGTAACCAAAAGTTCTGTGACAGTGAGCTGGAAGAGGCCAATAGATGATGGGGGCAGTGAGATAACAGGTTACCATCTGGAAAGAAGAGAAAAGAAAGGTGTGAGATGGATTAGAGTTTCAAAGAAACCGGTGTCAGATCTTAGATACAAAGTGACTGGACTGCTAGAAGGAAATGAATACGAATTCCGCGTCAGCGCAGAAAACAGAGCAGGAATTGGACCACCAAGCGATGTTTCTCAACCAGTGCTAATTAAAGATGCTGCATGTTAGTATAATTCTTGTACTTTGAAAAATTCCTCCATCCTCACTGCATTAACAGCATCACTGCCTATAAAGTGTTTCTAATCTAAGCTCCTCTTTTTTTTTTCATTATTCTAGATCCACCAGGACCACCGTCACATCCACGAGTAACTGATACGACAAAAACTAGTGCTAGCCTAGCATGGGGGAAACCTCATTATGATGGTGGACTTGATATTATTGGCTACATTGTGGAGCACCAAAAAGAAGGAGAAGAAACATGGGTGAAAGATACCACAGGAACTGCCCTAAGGATCACAGAATTCGTGGTTGCTAATCTCCATCCAGGAGCCAAATACAATTTCAGAATAAGTGCTATCAACGCCGTTGGTGTGGGCGAACCCGCATTAGTTCCAGATATTGAAATCAGAGAACGTGAAGTGGCTCCCGATTTTGAATTAGATGCTGAACTGAGAAAAACTCTTGTGGTCAGAGCTGGATTGAGCATTAGGATCTTTGTTCCGATTAGAGGACGCCCGACTCCTGAAATTACATGGACCAAAGATGACATCCCGCTTAAAGCACGGGCCAATATTGAAAATACAGATTCATTCACTCTCCTCATTATCACAGAATGTAATAGATATGATGCAGGGAAGTTCCTGATGACCCTTGAAAATCCTGCTGGCAAAAAGACTGGCTTTGTAAATGTCAAAGTTTTGGATACACCAGGGCCACCAATAAATCTGAAGCCCCGCGACATATGTAAAGATAGCATTACCCTCCATTGGGATATGCCTCTAATTGATGGAGGCTCGCGTATAACAAATTATATAGTAGAAAAACGTGAATCAACGCGTAAGTCGTATTCTACTATCACTACCAAATGCTCCAAATGTTCCCTTAGGATTCCTGGTTTGGCGGAAGGCTGTGAATATTACTTCAGAGTATTTGCTGAAAATGAATTTGGAATTGGTGAACCTGCTGAAACTCCTGAACCCATAAGAGCGTCAGAAGCACCATCACCTCCAGACAGCCTTAATATCATGGATATCACAAGGAACTCAGTCAGCCTTGCTTGGCCAAAACCAGAACATGACGGTGGTAGCAAGATTACCGGCTACGTAATTGAAGCGCAGAAAAAGGGTTCAACTCAGTGGACACACATTACTACAGTGAAAACATTAGAATGTGTGGTAAGGAATCTAACTGAAAATGAAGAATATACTTTCCAGGTTATGGCAGTTAACAGTGCTGGAAGAAGCGACCCAAGAGAAAGCAGGCCAGTTGTTGTTAAAGAGCAAATGATGCTTCCTGAGTTTGATTTGCGTGGTATCTATCAGAAAACCATCATTGCTAGAGCTGGTGACAATATCAAAGTTGAGATCCCTGTTCTTGGTCGCCCCAGACCAACTATTACCTGGAAAAAGGAAGATCAATTGCTCAAGCAAACACAAAGGGTCAACTATGAAAATACGGCTACGGCAACCATTTTGAACATTAATGAATGCACGAGAAATGACAGTGGCAGATATCCAGTCTCCGCTAAAAACATTGTTGGTGAAGTTAGTGATGTTTTAACTGTTCATGTGCATGATGTTCCTGGACCACCCACTGGACCGATTAGATTTGAGGAAGTTTCATCTGATTTTGTCACCTTTTCTTGGGAACCTCCACTAAATGACGGAGGGGTTCCAATTAGCAACTATGTTGTAGAAATGCGCAAAACTGACAGTACCTCCTGGACTGAGTTAGCAAACACTGTTATACGTACCACCTACAAAGCAGCTCACCTGACTACTGGAACTGAGTACCAGTTCCGTGTTAAAGCTCAGAACAGATACGGCTCAGGTCCGGCTATCAGTTCAGAGAATGTAATTGCTACCTATCCCTTTAAAGTTCCTGGACCTCCAGGCACTCCTCAAGTCATTGCAGCCACAAAAGATTCAATCAGCATTAGCTGGCACGAACCCCTTACAGATGGTGGAAGTCCAATTCTGGGATATCACATTGAAAGAAAAGAGCGGAATAGCATTCTTTGGCAGAAAATCAGCAAAGCCTTAATATCGGGCAACACCTTCAAATCAAGTGGGCTGATGGATGGCATTGCATATGAATTCAGAGTCATTGCAGAAAACCTGGCAGGTAAAGGTAAACCAAGCAAGCCATCTGAGCCAACCTTTGCTCTTGATCCTATTGATCCTCCTGGAAAGCCAGTTCCTCTAAACATCACAAGACATGCAATAGCACTGAAGTGGACCAAACCTGAGTATAACGGAGGCTTTAAGATAACTGGCTACACAGTTGAAAAAAGAGATCTTCCAAATGGCCGATGGCTAAAAGCAAACTTTAGCAATATATTAGAAACCGAATTCACTGTGAGTGGGCTTACCGAAGATGCTGCTTATGAATTCCGTGTCATCGCTAGAAATGCTGCCGGTGCCGTTAGCCAGCCTTCTGAGCCATCAGATGCAATAACATGCAGAGATGAAATCGAGGCACCAAGAATAATGGTTGACGCTAAGTACAAAGACACTCTAGTAGTAAAAGCAGGTGAAATTTTCAAACTTGAAGCAGACGTCGCAGGTCGACCTCCGCCAACTCTAACATGGACAAAACAAGACAAGGAACTCGAGGATACAGCAAAATTGGAAATTAAAATTGCAGATTTCTCTACATCTCTTACCAATAAGGACTCCACAAGACGGGACGGTGGTGCATATATGCTTACAGCATCCAATCCAGGCGGCTTTGCAAAGCACATTTTCAATGTCAAAGTTCTAGACAGACCTGGTCCCCCACAGGGACCTTTGTCGGTGTCTGATGTTACCATAGACAAATGTGCCCTGTCATGGCTCCCACCTTTAGATGATGGAGGTGCCAGTATTGACCACTATGTTGTTGAAAAACGTGAAACAAGTAGATTGGCGTGGACTTCTGTAGCCACAGAAGTTCCTGTAACAAAACTGAAGGTCACAAAGCTATTGAAAGGCAACGAATATGTGTTCCGAGTAATGGCTGTTAATAAATATGGAGTTGGAGAAGCTCTAGAATCAGAGCCTGTCCTAGCAGTGAATCCTTATGTAGTACCTGATCCTCCCAAGACACCTGAAGTTACAGCTATTACCAAAGATTCTATGATTGTATGCTGGGGACAGCCAGATTCGGATGGAGGAAGCCCTATAACCAATTACATTGTAGAACGTCGTGACAGAACTGGATTACGCTGGGTGAAATGTAATAAGCGGGTTGTGACAGATTTGCGTTACAAAGTTTCTGGACTCACAGAAGGCCATGAGTATGAATACCGAATAAAGGCTGAAAATGCTGCTGGTGTAAGTGAGCCAAGTCCTACTAGCCCATTCTACAAAGCTTGTGACACTCTTTTCAAACCTGGCCCACCTGGTAATCCCCGTGTCTTAGATACAAGCAAGTCATCAATTACAATTGCTTGGAATAAACCCTTATATGATGGTGGCTCAGAAATCACTGGCTACATGGTTGAAACAGCATTACCTGATGAAGATGAATGGAAAATTGTAACGCCGCCAGCAGGACTAAAGGCCACATCTTTTACCATCACTAAACTAAAAGAAAACCAGGAGTATAAAATCAGAATATTTGCCATGAATTCTGAAGGCATTGGTGAGCCTGCTCTTGTTCCTGGGACACCAAAAGCTGAAGAACGAATGCTTCCCCCTGAGATTGAACTGGATGCAGAGCTGCGTAAAATTGTGACTCTTCGAGCTTGTTGTACTTTGAGACTTTTTGTTCCGATTAAAGGAAGACCAACACCTGAAGTAAAATGGTCACGAGAACATGGAGAATCTTTAGACAAAGCCACAATTGAATCCACAAGTTCTTACACTTTACTTACGGTTGGAAATGTGAATAGATTTGACAGTGGCAAATATAAATTGACTATAGAAAACAGTTCAGGTAGCAAATCAGCATTTGTAATTGTAAGAGTCCTTGATACACCTGGTGCCCCACAGAACCTGAAAGTAAAAGAGATCACCATGTCATCTGTCACACTCACCTGGGAACCTCCCCTCATAGATGGTGGCTCTAAAATAAAGAATTATATTGTTGAGAAGCGTGAAGCAACCAGAAAGGCATACTCTACTGTTATAGCCAATTGCCACAAGACCAGCTGGAAAGTGGACATGCTACAAGAAGGTTGCAGCTATTACTTCAGAGTTCTAGCTGAAAATGAATATGGAATAGGTCTTCCTGTTGAAACATCAGAATCAGTTAAAGTGTCTGAGAGGCCTCTACCTCCAGGAAAAATAACTTTATTAGATGTGACAAGAAACAGCGTGTCTTTGAGTTGGGAAAAACCTGAGCATGATGGAGGAAGCAGAATTTTGGGCTACATTGTAGAAATGCAAAGCAAAGGCAGTGACAGGTGGGCCACTTGTGCCACGGTTAAAGTTACTGAAGCTACCATAAAAGGACTGATCCAAGGGGAAGAATATTCCTTCCGTGTTTCAGCACAAAATGAAAAAGGAATCAGTGACCCTCGGCAACTCAGCGTACCTGTCATTGCAAAAGATCTTGTGATACCTCCAGCGTTCAAACTTTTGTTCACCACATTCAGTGTACTAGCAGGTGAAGACTTAAAGGTCGATGTTCCTTTTGTTGGTCGACCCAAACCAACGGTAACATGGCTTAAGGATAATGTGCCACTAAGGCAAACTACTAGAGTAAATGAAGAAAATACAGAAAACAACACAGTGCTAACAATAAAGGAAGCATGTAAAGAAGATGTTGGACAATATTTGGTAAAACTTACAAATTCTGCAGGAGAAGCTACCGAGATTCTTAGTATTATCGTCCTCGATAAGCCAGGCCCACCCACTGGACCGGTGAAGATGGATGAAATAACTGCAGATAGTATTACCGTTTCTTGGGAGCCACCCAAATATGATGGTGGCAGTTCCATCAACAATTACATTGTAGAAAAACGTGATACATCTACTACTGCTTGGCAGATTGTTTCGGCAACTGTTGCACGAACAACTCTAAAAGTGAGTAGATTAAAGACTGGAAGCGAATATCAATTCAGAATTGCTGCTGAAAACAGATATGGAAAGAGTACGTATCTCACATCAGAGCCTGTGGTTGCCCAATATCCATACAAACTACCTGGCCCACCTGGAACCCCATACGTACCAGAAGTCTCCAGAGATACTATGATAGTACATTGGCATGAGCCAGTCAGTGATGGTGGCAGCCGAATTATTGGCTATCATTTGGAGCGCAAAGAAAGAAACAGCATACTATGGGTTAAGTTGAACAAAACAGCAATTCCTGACACTAAATTTAAAACAACGGGACTTGAAGAGGGACTTGAATATGAATTCAGAGTTTATGCAGAAAATATCGTTGGTATTGGAAAGGCAAGCAAATCTTCAGAATGTTACACAGCTCACGATCCTTGCGATCCTCCCGGCCGTCCAGAACCAATAATTGTCACAAGAAACTCTGTTACTCTTCAGTGGAAGAAACCAGCGTATGATGGTGGAAGCAAGATCACGGGCTACATTGTTGAAAAGAAAGAATTACCAGAAGGCCGCTGGATGAAAGCAAGTTTTACTAACGTAATCGAGACTCAATTTGCAGTAACTGGCCTGGTTGAGAATCAAAGGTATGAGTTCCGTGTGATTGCACGTAACGCAGCAGGTGTTTTCAGCGAGCCCTCTGAAAGCTCAGGGGCTATCACAGTGAGAGATGAAGTAGAACCACCTCGTATAAGTATGGATCCCAAATTTAAAGAAACACTTACAGTGCACGCTACTGAATCATTTAAGATTGACGCTGATGTGTATGGCAAACCACTGCCTTCTATTCAGTGGCTGAAAGGTGACAAGGAACTAACAAACACAGCACGTTTGGATATAAAAAGTACTGACTTTGCCACGAGCTTAAGCGTGAAGGAAGCTGTTCGTATTGACAGTGGACATTATATATTGTTGGTGAAGAACGTTGCAGGTGAAAAAACTGCTTCTGTTCATGTCAAAGTTCTTGACAGACCTGGGCCACCTGAAGGGCCTGTTGTTGTAACAGGGGCAACTGCTGAAAAATGTATGCTATCATGGAAGCCCCCACTGCAGGACGGAGGCAGTGACATTTCACATTATGTTGTTGAAAGAAGAGAAACAAGTCGCTTAGTTTGGACTTTAGTTGATGCCAACGTGCAAACTCTCAGTTGCAAAGTTACTAAACTCTTGGAAGGCAATGAATATATCTTCCGTATCATGGCCGTCAACAAATATGGGGTTGGTGAACCTCTTGAATCTGAGCCTGTGCTTGCAAAAAATCCTTTTGTGGTACCACTTCCACCAAAGGCTCCAGAGGTTTCAGCTGTTACCAAGGATTCTATGATTGTTGTATGGGATAGACCAGTTTCTGACGGAGGCAGTGAAATTTTGGGTTATGTGCTAGAAAAACGTGACAAAGAAGGCATTCGGTGGACAAGATGTAACAAGCGTTTGATCAGTGAACTTCGATATCGAGTCACAGGACTTCTGGAAAATCATGACTATGAGTATAGAGTCTCCGCTGAAAATGCAGCTGGTCTCAGTGAGCCCAGTCCACCTTCTATCTACTATAAAGCTTGTGACCCTATATATAAACCAGGCCCACCAAATAACCCCAAAGCAATAGATGTTACAAGATCTTCAGTCTTCCTTTCTTGGGGTAAACCAATCTATGACGGTGGCTCTGAAATTCAAGGATACATTGTTGAAGCATGTGATGTAAGTGTGGGTGAGTGGGCTATTTGTACACCACCAACGGGAATTAAGAAAACAAATATGGAAGTAGAAAAATTGTTGGAAAAACATGAATACAAATTCCGAATTTGTGCTGTTAATAAAGCTGGAGTAGGAGAGCATGCCGATGTTCCTGGAATCATCCTTGTGGAAGAAAAATTGGAAGCTCCAGATCTTGACCTTGACTTAGAACTGAGAAAGGTGATCAATGTAAGAGCTGGTGGTTCATTAAGATTATTTGTTCCTATCAGAGGCCGCCCAACACCTGAAGTAAAATGGAGTAAAGTAGATGGTGATATCAGAGAAGCAGCTATTATTGACAGCACCAGCAGCTTCACCTCACTTGTTCTTGATAATGTGAATAGATTTGACTCTGGAAAATACACTCTTACTTTAGAAAATAGCAGTGGAACAAAATCTGCCTTTGTTAGTGTAAGAGTCTTGGATACTCCAGGTCCTCCTATTAACCTGAAAATCAAGGAAATTACCAAAGATTCTGTTACAATTTCATGGGAGCCTCCAGCGATAGATGGTGGAGCCAAAGTTAAAAATTATATTATTGAAAAGCGTGAAGCCACAAGAAAATCCTATGCAGCTGTTGTAACAAACTGCCATAAAACATCCTGGAAAATTGATCAGCTCCAAGAGGGTTGCTATTATTACTTCAGAGTTTGCGGAGAGAACGAATTTGGAATCGGCCTGCCTGCTGAAACAAGTGACCCAGTGAAGGTGGCTGAAGTTCCTCAACCTCCAGGAAAAATAACAGTGGATGATGTTACGAGAAACAGTGTTTCATTGAGCTGGGCAAAGCCTGAACATGATGGCGGAAGTAAAATTTTACAGTACATTGTAGAAATGCAAGTGAAGGGTAGTGATAAATGGTCAGAGTGCACACGTGTTAAAGTTCTTGAAGCAGTTATTACTAATCTAACCCAAGGACAAGATTATCTCTTCAGAGTGATGGCTGTAAATGAAAAGGGTAGAAGTGATCCACGATCGCTTGCAGTACCAATAACCGCTAAAGATCTTGTTATTGAACCAGATGTCAGACCAGCATTCCACAGTTACAGTATACAAGTAGGACATGATCTAAAGATCGAAGTACCGATATTTGGTCGACCTAAACCTACTGTTTCTTGGACCAAAGATGGCATTCCATTAAAGCAGACAACCAGAGTAAATGTAATTGATTCACCTAATCTTACAGTTCTAAATATTAAAGAAACAAATAAAGAGGACAATGGAATATATGAAATTGCCGTTGCTAATGTGGTTGGACAAAAATCTGCATCTATTGAAATTATAACACTCGATAAACCAGATCCTCCTAAAGGGCCAGTTAAATTTGAAGATATTAGTGCAGAAAGTATCACATTATCATGGAATCCTCCAGTATATACAGGTGGTTGCCAGGTTACTAATTATATTGTTCATAAGAGAGAGACAACCACGACTTCATGGGACGTCGTTTCAGCTACTGTTGCAAGAACGACCCTGAAGGTGACTAAGCTGAAAACTGGCTCAGAATATCAATTTAGAATATTTGCAGAAAATAGATATGGGCAGAGCTTTGCCCTGGAATCTGAACCAGTGGTTGCTCAATATCCCTACAAAGAACCAGGCCCCCCTGGGACACCATTTGTGACAATAGCTACAAAAGACTCCATGATTGTGCAATGGCATGAACCAATTAATGACGGTGGAAGTAGAATTCTAGGTTATCACCTTGAACGAAAGGAAAGGAACAGCATTCTGTGGACAAAAGTAAACAAAACGATTATTCAAGATACACGTTACAAGACAACTAATCTCGAAGAAAACATTGAATATGAATTTAGAGTTTCTGCAGAAAATATTGTTGGCGTAGGCAAAGCAAGCAAAGTTTCAGAATGCTACATAGCACGCGATGCCTGTGACCCACCCGGTTGTCCTGAAGCTATTGTGGTTACAAGAAGTGCCATCACTCTGCAGTGGACCAAGCCAGAATATGATGGGGGCAGCAAAATAACAGGCTATGTAGTAGAAAAACGTGACTTACCTGATGGTCGTTGGATGAAAGCAAGCTTTACCAATATCACTGAAACTCAGTTTACCGTGACAGGTCTTACTGAAGACCAACGATATGAATTTAGAGTAATTGCAAGGAATGCTGCTGGAGCAGTAAGCAAACCTTCTGACAGCACAGGAGCTATAACAGCAAAAGACGAAGTTGAACTTCCAAGAATTTCCATGGATCCAAAATACAAAGATGCAATTGTTGTAAATGCTGGTGACACTTTCAAACTTGAAGCTGACGTACATGGAAAACCAATTCCTACTATTATGTGGCTGAAAGGAGATAAAGTCCTTGAAGATACCGCTCGATATGAAATAAGGAATACAGACTTCAAAGCTCTGATTACTGTGAAAGACGCTATACGTGTGGATGGCGGACAGTTTATTTTGCAGGCAACCAATGTTGCAGGAACAAAATCAGTACCTGTAACAGTAAAAGTACTAGATAGGCCAGGACCTCCAGAGAGTATTCAGATTTCTGGAGTTACTTCTGAAAAGTGTTCCTTAGCATGGGCTCCACCAATCCATGATGGTGGCAGTGATATTTCCCACTACATTATTGAGAAAAGAGAAACTAGTCGTCTTGCTTGGACAGTTGTTGCATCAGATGCTGTAGCCACAATGCTGAAGGTAACAAAACTTCTGGAAGGCAACGAGTATATATTCCGCATAATGGCAGTTAATAAATACGGAGTTGGCGAACCTTTGGAATCTGCACCCGTACTTATGAAAAACCCATTTGTTGTTCCTGGTCCACCAACATCCCTTGAAGTTACCAATGTTACAAAGGATTCTATGACAGTCTCCTGGCATCGTCCACATAGCGATGGTGGCAGTGAAATCATTGGCTACATTGTGGAAAAAAGAGATAGAACTGGTATTAGATGGGTAAAGTGTAATAAACGCCGAATTACAGATTTACGATTAAGAGTCACAGGACTAGCTGAAGATCACGAATATGAATTTAGAGTATCTGCTGAAAATATAGCTGGAATTGGTGAACCAAGTCAAGTTACTCCATACTGGAAAGCATGTGATCCTATGTTCAAGCCTGGTCCACCTACTAATGCCCATGTTGTTGATACAACCAAGAATTCAATCACAGCTGGCTGGGGTAAACCTATTTATGATGGGGGCTGCGAAATCCTGGGTTATATTGTAGAAATCTGCAAAGCTGATGAAGAAGAATGGGCAATGGTTACTCCACAGACTGGTCTGAGAGTTCATCGTTTTGAGATCAAAAAACTCATAGAACATCAAGAATACAAGCTAAGGGTGTGTGCTCTGAATAAAATTGGAGTAGGTGAGCCTGCAGCAATTCCTGGTACAATTAAACCAGAAGATAAACTTGAAGCTCCTGAACTTGATATAGACTCAGAATTAAGGAAGGGAATTGTCGTCAGAGCTGGTAGCTCTGTTAGGATCAATATACCATTTAAAGGACGCCCCACTCCTGAAATCACATGGTCTCGGGAAGAAGGGGAATTTACAGATAAAGTTCAAATTGAAAAAGGAATAAATTACACACAGCTATCAATTGATTATTGTGATAGAAATGATGCTGGGAAGTATATACTTAAACTGGAGAATAGCAGTGGTTCTAAGTCTGCATTTGTTACAGTTAAAGTACTTGACACACCAGGACCACCACAAAACTTAAGAGTCAAAGAAATAAGGAAAGACTGTGCTGTATTGACATGGGAACCTCCAGCTAATGATGGTGGAGCAAAGATAAAGAACTATGTCATCGATAAACGTGAGTCAACCAGAAAAGCATATGCAAATGTGAGTGCCAAGTGCAGCAAAACAAGCTTTAGAGTTGAAAACCTTACAGAAGGAAGCATTTATTATTTCAGAGTTATGGCGGAAAACGAATTTGGAATTGGTAGTCCAGCTGAAACTGCCGATGCCTCAAAAGCATCAGAGCCGCCTCTACCCCCTGGGAAAGTGACACTCACTGATGTGACACAGAGAAGTGCCTCATTTATGTGGGAAAAGCCTGAACACGATGGAGGCAGCAGAATTTTGGGCTACATTGTTGAAATGCAGCCAAAAGGATCTGATAAATGGACTGTTGTTACTGAAACTAAAGTCTGCAATGTAGTTGTGTCTGGTTTAATTTCTGGACAGGAATATCAGTTCCGTGTCATGGCATACAATGAAAAAGGCAAAAGTGATCCTAAGCCACTGGCAGTTCCTGTGATTGCCAAAGATCAGACAATTCAGCCCAGTTTCAAACTGATGTTCAATACATATACTGTACAAGCTGGAGAAGATCTTAAAGTAGAAATTCCCTTTATAGCTCGACCAAAGCCGACGATCACTTGGGAGAAAGATGGCCAGCCTCTGAAACAGACAACCAGATTACATGTTGAAGATACAGCAACTTCAACTACGTTGTTTATTAAAGAAAGCAACAAGGATGATTTTGGGAAATATACTGTCACAGCAACCAACACTGCAGGCACAGCAACAGAGCATCTTAGTATAATTGTGCTAGAAAAGCCTGGCCCGCCCCAAGGGCCTGTCCGTTTTGATGAAGTTAGTTCAAACTTCGTAGTCCTCTCATGGGAACCACCAGCGTATACAGGTGGCTGTCAGATATCCAACTACATTGTCGAGAAACGTGACACTACAACCACTCTTTGGCAGACGGTATCAGCAATGGTCGCAAGGACAACTATTAAAGTAACAAAACTTAAAACAGGAACCGAATACCAGTTTAGAATTAGTGCTGAAAATCGATACGGAAAGAGCACTGCGCTAGATTCTAAGCCAGTTCTTGTACAATATCCATACAAAGTACCAGGGCCACCAGGAACCCCCTTTGTCACTACAGCCACCAGAGACCACATGATAGTACAATGGCACGAACCAGTTAATGATGGAGGAAGCAAAGTTCTTGGATATCATCTAGAACGTAAAGATAAAAACAGCATCCTTTGGACAAAGGTACATAAGACCCTCATCCATGACACAAAATATAAAACAGAAGGTCTTGAAGAAGGTCTTGAATATGAATTCAGGGTTTCTGCTGAAAACATTGTTGGAGTAGGCAAGGTTAGCAAATGTTCTGAACTGTATGTTGCTCGGGATGCTTGTGATCCACCAGGCCGTCCAGATGCCATTGTTATCACTAGAAATTACGTAACACTAAAATGGAAAAAACCTGAATACGACGGTGGTAGCAGAATAACTGGATACACTGTGGAAAAGAAAGAGCTCCCTGAAGGCCGTTGGATGAAGGCCAGTTTTACAAATGTAATAGAAACTGAGTTTACAGTAAGTGGTCTTGTAGAAGACCAAAGATATGAATTCAGAGTAATTGCAAGAAATGCAGCTGGTAGCGTAAGTGAGCCCTCTGAAAGCACAGGGCCAATTATTGCTAGAGATGCAATAGAAGCACCGAGAGCTTCATTGGATCCTAAGTACAAAGATCTCATTGTTGTTCGGGCAGGAGAAACATTTGCTCTTGAGGCTGACATCCACGGAAAACCTATTCCTGATGTTAAGTGGTCAAAAGATGGAAAAGAATTTGAAGAAGCAACTGCGAGAATGGAAATTAAGTCTACAATTGAAAGAACAACTCTCACGGTCAAAGACTGTGTCAGATTAGATGGAGGCCATTACACACTTACACTGACTAACGTTGGTGGCACAAAATCAATACCAATCACTGTAAAAGTGCTTGACAGACCTGGACCTCCAGAAGGCCCTTTGAAAGTCACAGGTGTGACAGCAGAAAAATGTTACCTCGCGTGGGGACCACCTTTACACGATGGAGGTGCTAGCATTTCACACTACATTATAGAAAAGAGAGAGACAAGCCGGCTTTCATGGACACAAGTATCAACTGATGTTCAAGCTCTGAATCACAAAGTAACCAAACTTCTTCAAGGCAATGAATACATTTTCCGTGTAATGGCTGTTAATAAATATGGAATTGGCGACCCTCTAGAGTCAGAACCTGTGTTGGCATGCAATCCATATAAGCCTCCAGGTCCTCCTTCGACACCTGAAGCTTCTGCAATCACGAAAGATTCTATGATTGTAAACTGGTGCCGCCCAACTGACGATGGTGGAGCTGAAATTGAAGGTTATATACTAGAAAAGCGAGACAAAGATGGCATTAGATGGACCAAGTGCAATAAAAAGAGACTGACGGACTTAAGATTGAGAGTAACTGGACTGACGGATGGTCATTTCTATGAATTTAGAGTTTCTGCCGAAAATGCTGCTGGTATTGGTGAGCCCAGTGAACCATCAGTTTTCTACCGTGCTTGTGAGGCAATATATCCACCAGGCCCTCCAAACAATCCAAAGGTAACAGATACCTCCAGATCATCTGTGTCCCTTGCATGGGGCAAACCTACTTATGATGGCGGTGCTCCTGTTAAAGGATATATTGTAGAATTTAAAGAAGCTGCTGATGATGAGTGGACAACTTGTACACCCCCATCCGGTTTACAAGGAAGACAATTCACAGTAACAAAACTCAAAGAAAATAGCGAGTATAACTTCCGCATCTGTGCTATGAATTCTGAAGGAGTTGGAGAACCAGCAACTATCCCTGGTAGTGTTGTTGCAGCTGAAAAAATAGAACCTCCTGAAATAGAACTTGATGCAGATCTCAGAAAAGTTGTCACGGTGCGTGCTAGTGGCACCTTACGTTTGTTTGTCACAATTAAAGGAAGGCCAGAGCCAGAAGTGAAATGGGAAAAAGCAGAAGGCACTATGAGTGACAGAGCTCAGATTGAAGTAACCAGTTCTTATACAATGTTAGTAATTGACAATGTAAACAGATTTGACAGTGGGAAATATAACCTGACTTTGGAAAACAGCAGTGGCAAGAAATCAGCATTTGTTAATGTGAGAGTACTTGATACACCAAGTGCACCTGTAAATCTGACCGTCAGAGAAGTCAAGAAAGATTTAGTGACATTAGCTTGGGAGCCTCCTCTTATTGATGGTGGAGCTAAAATCACAAACTACATAATTGAAAAACGTGAAACAACCAGAAAAGCATATGCCACTATCACAAATAATTGCAACAAAAATGTCTTCAGAATTGAACAGCTACAGGAAGGATGCAGCTACTACTTCCGGGTCTTAGCTGCAAATGAATATGGCGTAGGTTTGCCAGCAGAAACATCTGAACCAGTTAAGGCTTCTGAACCACCCTATCCACCTGGAAAAGTAACTCTTGTTGATGTTACTCGTCACAGTGCTACTATTAAATGGGAGAAACCAGAGAGTGATGGAGGCAGTAAAATAACTGGCTATGTAGTAGAAATGCAAACTAAAGGAAGTGAAAAATGGAGCACCTGTACCCAAGTTAAAACATTAGAAGCAACAATATCTGGATTAAGTATGGGAGAAGAATACACTTTCCGTGTCTGTGCTATCAATGAAAAAGGGAAGAGTGATCCAAGGCAACTTGGAGTTCCAGTAGTTGCAAAGGACATTGAAATCCAGCCTTCGGTTGATCTCCTTTTCAATACATTCAGTGTTAAAGCTGGTGAAGACCTTAAGATTGATGTACCCATTAGAGGAAGGCCAGTACCATCTGCCAACTGGAAAAAGGATGGCATGCCTTTAAGAGAGACGACAAGAGTGAATGTCCACACTTCAAAAACATCCACATTGCTAGTCATCAAAGAGGCTTCAAGAGAAGATGTAGGAAAGTATGAATTAAATGTTGCAAGCAGTGCTGGCTCTACAACAGCTTTCATCAATGTAATTGTTCTTGATAGGCCAGGACCTCCAACCTCATTACATATTGATAATGTCAGTGCGGATAATATATCCATATCTTGGCAACCCCCGGAATATGATGGTGGCTGTCAAATTAATAATTACATTGTAGAGAAAAGAGAAACTACAACAACAACATGGAGCACCGTATCTGCAGCAGTTGCACGAACTTCAATTAAAATAGTTCGCTTAACCACTGGATCAGAATATCAATTCCGTGTTTCTGCAGAAAATCGCTATGGCAAGAGCACTTATGCTGAAACTGCCCCTGTTGTGGCAGAGTATCCATTTAATCTACCTGGCCCACCTGGTACTCCTCGAGTTGTACATGCCACTAAAGCCTTCATGATTGTAAGTTGGCATGAACCAGTTAATGACGGCGGTAGCAAAGTACTTGGTTATCATCTTGAACGTAAAGAACGAAGCAGCATCCTTTGGACTAAAGTTAATAAAATCCTTCTAAGTGATACTCAGATGAAGGTCACAGGTCTTGATGAAGGCCTGATGTATGAATATCGTGTGTATGCTGAAAATATTGTAGGAATTGGCAAATGTAGCAAATCATGTGAACCAGTGGCAGCAAGGGATCCATGTGACCCACCTGGCCAACCAGAAGTGACCAATATTACAAGGACATGCGTCTCACTATCATGGACCAAGCCAGAATATGATGGCGGTGCTAAGATTACAGGCTACATTGTTGAGCGGAAAGAGCTCCCAGATGGTCGTTGGCTGAAGTGCAGTTTCACCAATGTACAGGAAACTTTCTTTGATGTGACCGGGCTTACTGAAGACCAGCGCTATGAATTCCGTGTTATTGCCAGAAATGCTGCTGACCAATTTAGTGAACCATCAGACTCCACTGGGCCAGTTACTGTAAAGGATGACATAGAAGCTCCAAGAATTATGATGGATGCCAAATTCAGAGATATTGTTATTAAAGCTGGAGAGATTTTAAAAATCAATTCTGACATTGCAGGACGACCCTTGCCAATAGTTTCATGGACAAAGGATGGCAAAGATATTGAAGAAAAGGCAAGAGTTGAAATAGTCTCTAAAGATCGTTCTACAACAATCACTGTTAAAGACTGCATTCGACGGGATTCGGGGCAATATGTGTTAACATTACAAAATGTTGCTGGAACAAGATCATTAGCAGTTAATTGCAAAGTACTTGATAGACCAGGTCCACCAGCAGCCCCACTAGAAATTAAAGGCCTGACTGCTGAGAAATGTTATCTGTCATGGGGACCACCTCAAGAAAATGGAGGGGCGGAGATCGACTATTATATTGTGGAAAAACGTGAGACCAGTAGGCTTGCATGGACTCTTTGTGAAGCAGAACTTCCAACAACTTCCTGCAAAGTGACAAAACTACTCAGAGGAAATGAATATATTTTCAGGGTGATGGGTGTAAATAAATATGGCGTTGGTGAGCCCTTAGAAAGTGAAGCTGTGAAGGCCCTGGATCCTTTTACTGTTCCAACCCCACCTAAATCTTTAGAGATTACCAATGTGACAAAGGAATCCATGACTGTTTGCTGGGCAAGACCTGACAGTGATGGAGGAAATGAAATTTCTGGTTATGTGATTGAAAGGCGTGAGAAAAACAGTTTACGGTGGATACGTATAAATAAAAAGCCAGTTTATGATCTCAGAATAAAATCTTCAGGCCTTCGGGAAGGATGTGAATATGAATATAGAGTATATGCAGAAAATGCCGCAGGCCTCAGTCTTCCTAGTGATTCTTCACCACTAATAAAAGCAGAAGATCCAGTTTTCCTACCATCACCACCATCTCGGCCCAAGATAATGGACCATACAAGATCTCATATAACAATTGGATGGACAAAACCATTATTTGATGGGGGAGGTCCTATTATCGGATATACTGTTGAATACAAGCTAACGAGTGAAACTGATTGGTCAACTGCTATTCAGAGCTTAAGAGGAACAGAATACACTATAATGGGCCTTACATCGGGAGCAGAATATGTTTTCAGAGTAAGGTCTGTGAACAAAATTGGTGCTAGTGATCCGAGCGATGCCTCAGAACCTCAAGTAGCAAAGGAAAGAGAAGAAGAACCTGTTTTTGATATTGATAATGAAATGAGAAAGACGTTAGTTGTGAAAGCTGGTGAATCATTTACAATGACTGTGCCTTTCAGAGGAAAACCTATCCCTAACGTGCTATGGAGTAAGCCAGATACTGATCTCCGCACACAAGCAAATATTGATTCCTCAGATAACCGCACCTCGCTTACTGTTGAAAAGGCAACACGAAATGATTCTGGAAAGTATACGCTGACATTACAAAACATTGTAAACACAGCTAGTTTGACCTTAATTGTTAAAGTTCTTGATTCACCAGGCCCTCCATCTAATATCATTGTAAAAGATGTAACCAAAGAGTCTGCTGTGCTATCCTGGGAAGCTCCAGAGAATGATGGAGGAGCTCCCGTGAAGAATTACTACATTGAAAAACGAGAAGCAAGCAAGAAAGCTTGGGTCACCGTAACCAACAATTGCCACCGTCTTTCCTACAAAGTTACCAATCTACAAGAAGGCGGAATTTATTACTTCAGAGTCTCTGGAGAAAATGAATTTGGTGTTGGTGTTCCCATCGAAACCAAAGATGGAGTTAAAATAACGGGTGAGTTTTATGTGCTTCACTTATGATTTAATGAAGTAAATTTTAGCAGGACTTACATCTATGCTTGAGTTTTAATGTATTCATATTAACAATATGAACTTAATGCAAGGTGGCAATATAAATCACTGCAAAGCCACAATGAAAGGTGTTTGTCTTAAGGATTTGTTAATAAGTAAAATTCTAATATATGTAAGGAAGTCAAGCATAGAGTTTATCCATGCACAATATTTATTTGCAGAGTACCTTACAAACAATGAGTATGCATTCTCAATTTATCTTCCTATTTTTTAGAAAAACCAAGCCCACCAGAAAAACTGGGAGTATCGAGCATTACCAAAGACAGTGTGTCCCTTGTATGGCTAAAACCCGAGCATGATGGTGGAAGCAGAATTGTTGGCTACCTTGTTGAAGCCCTAGAGAAAGGGCAGCAGAAATGGGTCAAATGTGCTGTAGTCAAGACAACCCATCACATTGTCCAAGGTCTCAAAGAGAACATGGATTATTTCTTCAGAGTATTTGCCGAAAACGAAGCTGGTCTCAGTGATCCTAGAGAGCTGCTTCTTCCGGTCACAGTTAAAGAACAAATGGGTATGTATTCCATTACTAATAATACGGTTATCTGAATTTAACTGAACACGGAATCGTTGGCATTTTCGGTATTTTTAATGTGCTATTATTGCATTTTTCAGAATCACCTGAAGTGGATATGAAAGGTTTCCCGAACCATACAGTTTATGTGAGAGCTGGGTCAAATCTAAAGGTCGAGATTCCAATTTCTGGAAAACCCTTGCCAAAGGTGACTTTATCCAGAGATGGCGTTCCTCTCAGGCCAACCATGAGGTTTAATACAGAAACCACTGCAGAGTGTGTAATTATTAACCTTAAGGAAAGTGTGGCTACTGATGCTGGTAAATATGACATCACAGCTGCAAATTCCAGTGGAACAACAAAATCCTTCGTCAAAATTGTTGTCCTGGATAGACCAGGTCCACCGGTCGGTCCTGTGGTGGTGAGTGACATCACCGAAGAAGGAGTCACCCTGAAGTGGGAGCCTCCACGTTACGATGGCGGAAGCCAAGTCACAAACTACATTGTGCTAAGAAGAGAAACAAGCACTGCTGTGTGGTCTGAGGTGTCTGCGACAGTTGCTAGAAATATGATTAAAGTCATGAAGTTAACCACCGGAGAGGAGTATCAGTTCCGTATCAAAGCAGAAAATCGCTTCGGCATTAGTGATCATCTTGATTCAGCGTGTGTAGTTATAAAACTGCCTTATAGTAAGTACCTCCATTTTTTTGGTTCCGGTTGTATGAATTTTTCAGATATAGGCATATACTTTGCTAACTTGCCTCTTCTGTTTACTCAGCTATACCTGGGCCACCCTCAACACCATGGATCACTAATGTTACCCGAGAAAACATCACTGTTGGGTGGCATGAGCCTGTTTCTAATGGAGGCAGTGCGGTCATTGGTTACCATCTGGAAATGAAGGACAGAAACAGCATTTTATGGAAGAAAGTGAATAAAATGATTATACGCACAACTCACTTCAAGGCCACTACCATTACTGCTGGACTAATTTATGAATTCAGAGTTTACGCTGAAAACGCAGCAGGCATCGGAAAACCAAGTCATCCATCTGATGCAGTTCTCGCAATTGATGCATGCGGTATGTGTTCAGTAATACAGCGTCGCATTTCTAATGTTGACTTTAGTGCAAAACATTCTTGGTTGTTGGGTACTTATACAAATGTTAATTACAAATGCAATCGTTTTCCAAATTGCAGAACCACCAAGAAACGTTCGAGTCACAGATATTTCCAAGACGTTTGTCAGCCTTTCTTGGACACAACCCGCTTTTGATGGAGGTAGCAAAATCACTGGATACATTGTGGAGAAACGCGATTTCCCAAATGGAAGATGGGCAAAGGCCAGCTTTACCAACGTCATAGAGACCCAGTTTACTGTATCAGGATTGACTCAAAGCTCTCAATACGAATTCCGTGTCTTTACTAAGAATGCTGCGGGTTCAATTAGTAACCCATCAGATGTTTTAGGACCCGTCACTTGCGTGGACACCTATGGTAAGAAATGTATTAAGCCCCCCAAAAATTATCTTGGTTTTATTTATAGGATCTGAGTTATTATCACTGACATAAATATGCAGCTGAATTCAACAGTTCTTAATATGACAGTATCGTGTAGACTTATATTTGATTTTCTTTTGGGTATCAGATGTTGCGGAATTTTAGTCAAATGCCATATTTCTTTTGACTTAGCTGCTCTCCTGTGAGTCTTTCAGCATGTAAAGTGTGTTAATACCTTCTTATTCCATTTATCTTTCATTAAGGTGCACCTGAAATAGATGTACCACCAGAATATACAGAAGTGGTCAAATACAAAGCTGGCACTGCAGTTAAGCTCAAACTTGGGATTTCAGGAAAACCCATACCGTCAATAGAGTGGTTTAGAAATGGCAAAGAAGTACAAACAAGTGCCCAAATATCTATTGAAAACACCACTGAATTTGCCTCTGTACTGATCAAAGATGCAACCCGTCTCAACAGTGGAAGCTATGAGCTGAAATTGAAGAATGCCATGGGCTCAGCATCTGCTACCATTAGAGTACAAATACTTGGTATGCTTTGAAAAGTATTACACTTCGTTGCTCTTTTAAATTCCTCTAGCAATGGTCATTCTTGTATATTAATAGATATCATTTGCTCAACAGATAAGCCAGGACCTCCAGGTGGGCCTGTTCACTTCAAAACAGTCACGGCTGAAAAGATCGCTCTTCAGTGGGAACCACCAGCTGACGATGGAGGCGCCAAAGTGACACACTACGTTGTTGAAAAACGCGAAACAAGCCGTGTGGTGTGGTCCATGGTCTCAGAAAAACAAGAAGAATGCAACGTCACTACCACAAAAGTCATAAAAGGAAACGAATACGTTTTCCGTATACGAGCGGTAAACAAGTTTGGTACTGGCGATTCACTGGAATCTGAGAGTGTTGTAGCTAAAAATAGATTTGGTAAGATAGACGTTAATAAACATCTTCTGGAACATCTTTAAGAACGTATTTGCTAATTGACTATGTTGGTCTAATGTGATTTTTTTTCTCTCTCTCAATAAAAATACAGTTACTCCTGGACAACCTGGTGTGCCAGAGATCAACATGATAACCAAACAGTCAATGGCTGTAACCTGGACCAGGCCGACCGTGGATGGTGGTAGCGAAATAAGTGGATATTATCTTGAAAGGCGTGATAAGAAGAGTCTAACCTGGTTCAGAGTCGTTAAAGACACCATTCGGGACACCAGACAGAAAGTGACAGGACTAACCGAAAACAGTGAATACCAGTTCAGAGTCTCTGCTGTGAATGCAGCCGGCCAAGGCCCCTTCTCTGAAGGATCTGACTTTTTCAAAGCTGCAGATCCTATTGGTAAGCACCCAGGCATGTGAATGTCTGCAAAGTTAAAAAGGAACCAAAGATAAAAATTCTTGGAATGGCATGATAAAAAAAAAAAGGATGTGGTTTTATTTGTTTCTTAATTTAATTTATATGCCATCCATTTCACGCTGTAAGCTGTAAACCCTGGACGGTTTATAAGTAAAATCATAAGTATTGAAATATTAAAATTAACAAGATTAGGTCTGTTGGTATTCATGGCAGAAGCACCTACAAAGCTAACCAGAGCATGCATCTGGATTGAAAGGTTTTGCTGCTGACAACATTGTTGCTCAGGAGATGCCCGATTGCCCCAAATAATGCAATGCTTGGGGAGGCTCCTTTCATGCCCTCCAATAAGATTAGAAAACTAGAAAACCAGAAGCAAGAATGGTATGATGGTGGCATCTTCCCTATTAGTCCACCAGTCACCTCCAATATACAGAGCCTCAACCAGGACCCCAAGCCAATTGGCAGAGCCAGTTTTAATGCTCTTCTGGAAGGCCAAAAGATGGATGCAGGGCTCACTCATGTTTTGCTCTTCCACTTGTTAAATAGCTAATATTTTGAAGTTTCATGTTGTGTTTTATTTATTTTATAGAAAAGCCTGGGGCCCCTGTTAAGCTAAAGGTTGTGGATACTACGAAGACATCTATCACACTTAGTTGGACTAAGCCAGCTTATGATGGAGGAAGTCCAATTACCAGCTATGCTATAGAAAAGAGAGAAGGTGATGAAGAAGAATGGTCTGTAGTGAGTGCAAGAGGAGAAGTGAGAACCACAGAATATGTTGTTTCTCAACTTCAGCCCGGACTCAATTACTACTTCCGTGTAGCTGCTATAAATTATGCTGGACAAGGTGAACCTATTGAAATGACAGAACCTGTACAAGCTAAAGACATTCTTGGTATGAAATTTTAACCTTTTTCCTTTATTCTTTTCCATTTTTGTTGTATTTTTGGCTTTTCCTCAGTGTTAACAATTTGCTTTTGTTGTTTTTTGCAGAAGAGCCAGAAATCGATTTGGACGTGGTTCTCAAGACCTCCATTGTAGCTAAAGCAGGTCAGGACGTGCAAATAATGATCCCATTCAAGGGAAGACCACCTCCAACTGTCGTATGGAGAAAGGGTGACAAAAATCTTAGTGTTGATGAAAGATACACCATCCAGAACACAGAATCATCTACTCTTCTTACCATTCCTCAAGTCACTCGCAACGATACAGGAAAATACCTCCTCACAATTGAAAATGGAGTTGGAAAAGCCAAAACCTCCTTTGTGAATGTCAAAGTGCTTGACAGTCCATCTGCCTGCCAGAGATTGCACCTCAAAAATGTTTCTCGTGGAACTGTGACTTTGGTATGGGAACCGCCACTCATAAATGGTGGCTCTGAAGTTACAAATTATGTCATTGAAAAAAGAGATGCCACAAAGAGAGCTTGGTCTTCCGTTACAGCGAAGTGCTCTAATACATCCTTCAAGATAACTGACTTGTCAGAGAAGATCCCTTACTTCTTCCGCGTTCTTGCAGAAAATGAAAATGGATTAGGTGAACCATGTGAAACACTGGAGCCAGTGAAAGCCGCAGAAGTACCTGGACCTGTGAGGGATTTAACCATGAAAGATTCAACCAAGACCTCTGTCACCCTACATTGGACCAAACCTGAGTTTGATGGTGGTAGCATCATCTCCGAGTATGTGATTGAAAAAAGATTAAAGGATGAAACAGAATGGTCATATGCAGGCATAAGCAAGGCATGTGAATTTGAAGTTGAAAAACTTAAAGAGCTTTCTGTTATGGATTTCAAAGTGTCAGCTAAGAATGAAAAAGGAAGAAGTGATGGTGTTACAATTGGGCCAATTACAGTAAAAGATTATGTAATAACACCTGAAGCAGATCTTTCTGACATACCTGGAGGACAGGTAACAGTGAGAATAGGTCACAACGTCCATCTTGAATTGCCATATAAGGGAAAGCCTATACCCAGTATGAGTTGGCTAAAGGACAACATGCCTCTTAAGGAAAGTGAACTGGTTCGCTTCAAGAAAACGGAAAACAAAATAACATTAAGCATTAAGAATGTGAAGAAAGAAAATGGTGGCAAATACGCCTTAATTCTTGATAATGTCGTCCACAGGAAGTCATTCCCCTTTACGATTATCACACTGGGACCGCCTTCTAAGCCCAAAGGACCAATCAAGCTAGATGAAATCAAAGCAGACAGTATGGTTCTTTCATGGAATCCTCCTGAAGATGACGGAGGAGGAGAAATTACAGGCTACAGTGTGGAGAAGCGAGAAACTTCACAAACCAACTGGAAAATGGTCTGCTCTAGTGTAGCAAGGACAACCTTCAAAGTCCCAAATCTTGTGAAAGATGTAGAATATCAGTTCAGAATTCGTGCAGAAAATAGATACGGAGTAAGCCCACCACTTAATTCAGTAGAGGTCATAGCTAAACACCAGTTTAAGCCTCCGGGTTCACCAGGAAAGCCCGTTGTTTACAATATAACAGCTGATGGAATGACCATCTCTTGGGATGCTCCCCTTTATGACGGAGGTGCAGAAATTACCGGGTACCATGTGGAGAAGAAAGAAAGAAATAGCATCCTGTGGCAGAAAGTAAATATTTCACCCATATCTGGTAGAGAATACAGAATTACTGGTCTAATGGAAGGCTTGGATTATCAGTTCCGCGTATATGCAGAAAACTCTGCTGGAATAAGCCCTGCTAGTGATCCAAGCAAACTCCATCTGGCTGTTTCCCCAGTTGGTAAGTGATTGAACACACTCTGTATTAAATGCCTATGTTCCTAGTCTGCTGGAATTGTTTTGCTGATTACTGTGAATGCATTTTATCTTCATTCAGATCCACCTGGCACCCCTGATTATATTGATGTGACAAGAGAGACAATTACTCTCAAATGGACTGCACCCATGCGTGATGGAGGCAGCAAGATTGCAGGTTACAGTGTTGAGAAACGGCAAGGACCCGAAGACCGTTGGGTCAGATGCAATTTTATCGATGTCAGTGAGTGCCAATATACGGTTACAGGACTCAGCCCCGGAGACCGATACGAATTCCGAATCCTCGCAAGAAATGCGGTTGGGACTATCAGCCCTCCTTCTCAGTCTTCAGGCTATATCATGACCCGAGATGATGCTGGTAAGTCTTATTTAGTGGTAGTAAGTAGTAGTCGTTGTCCTAGGTGGTTATACTTATTCCATGATATGGCATTCCAATCTTCTTAAAAGCTTGTGAGCATGTTAGATTTTCTCAGTCAGAATGAAACTGCAAAATAGTTGCCCCATGCTATGCATTCTTAGTACAGGTAGTCCTCAATTTACAACCATTCATTTAGTGACCATTCAAAGTTATAACAGCACTGAAAAAAAGTGATTTCTACTAGGTTTCACACTTATGACCACTGCAGCATCCCCATGGTCATGTGATCAAAATTGGGACGCTTGGCAACTGGCATGTGTTTATGACAATTGCACTGTCCGTGGATCCTGGGATCGCTTTTGCGACCTTCTGACAAGCAAAGTCAATGGGGAAGCCAGATTCACTTAACAACCATGTAACTAGCTTAAAACCTGCCGTGATTCATTTAACAACTGGAGGCTGTTAAGGTTGGTGGCAAGCTGGCAAGGAAGGTTGTAAAATGGGGCAAACCCCATTTAACAACTGTTAAACATAACAACAGAAATTTGGGGGGTCAATAGCAGTTGTAAGTCAAGGATTGCCTGTAATGGGTTTCAAGTTCATAGAAAGGAATTGATTAATGCAGTTAAAACTGCTCTTATTCTGGGGAAGGTATATTGTGAAGATGCATTGTAAAGGTTGCTTTATTTCTTTTTCTTTTCTAGTTGCACCTAATATTGAATTTGGTGCTGAGCATTTTGAAGGTCTTACGGTCAAAGCTGGTGAAAGCATAAGACTTAAAGCCCTTATCACAGGCCGTCCAGTTCCTCAAGTGACCTGGTTTAAAGATGGAGAAGAGATTGACAAGCGATTGGGCATTGAAATAACCACCGCTATTGGCTACAGTACCTATTTTGTTAGAGATGCTTCTCGGGACCATCGTGGAGTATATAGGGTGGAAGCCAAGAATTCATCAGGCACCAGACAAGCAGACATAACCATAAGAGTCCAAGGTAATTTGGCAGTCTTTTTCTAAACTTACTGGCCTCGAACTGAGTAACCTTTATTTATCAATTTTCTTTATTCTCTATTAAATGCAGCACCACTTAAAACAACTGCATATTTGTGTTACAGATACTCCAGGGAAAATAGGAGGCCCGATACGCTTCACCAATATTACTGAAGAGAAGGCAACACTGTGGTGGGAGCCTCCAGCTAATGATGGCTGTGCAGCCATTACTCATTATGTAATTGAAAAACGTGAAACCAGCAGAGTATCCTGGGCACTGATTGAAGACCACTGTGAAGCCTGCAGCTACACAGCACTTAGATTAATAAAAGGCAATGAATACCAATTCCGAATCTCTGCAGCTAACAAGTTTGGGGTCGGCAGGCCTCTGGAATCTGATCCTTTTGTAGCGCAAGCACATTACAGTAAGTTCATTATCAATAGAAAAATCCAGTGTGTCTGCTAGTTAGCCTTCTCCAAAGCCTTCTCTAATCTTCTATTTTCATTCTACAGCTGTTCCTGATGCTCCCGGGACTCCAGAACCTAGCAATGTAACAGGGAACAGCATCACTCTCACATGGACAAGGCCAAAATCAGATGGTGGAAGTGATATTGATCAATATATCTTGGAGAGAAGAGAAAAGAAGAGCATTCTCTGGGTCAAAGTATCTAGCAAGAGACCCATTTCCGAGACAAGATACAGAGTCACAGGGCTAACTCAGGACAATGAATATGAGTTCCAGGTTATGGCAGAAAACAAGGCTGGTGTCGGGCCACCTAGTGGTGTGTCAAGGCTGATTAAATGCAGAGAGCCAGTTCATCCACCAGGTCCTCCTACTGTGGTCAAAGTGATAGATACATCAAAGACGAGTGTCACCTTAGAATGGACCACGCCAGTTTTTGATGGTGGCTTGGAAATTATTGGCTACATCATTGAAATGTGCAAAGCTGATTTGGGAGATTGGCATAAAGTCAATGCTGAGACTTTGATTGCTACCAAGTATACTGTGGTTGACTTAGAACCAAATGAGCATTATAAATTCCGAGTCAGTGCTGTAAATACCGCAGGCAAAGGAGAGAGCTGTGAAGTTGCTGCTTCAGTACAAACCGTGGATAGGCTTTCGTCCCCTGAACTTGATATTGATGCTAGCTTCAAGCAGACTCACATAGTCCGAGCAGGGGCAAATGTCCGTCTCTTTATTGCCTTCAAGGGTAGACCTGTTCCTATTGCTACCTGGTCCAAAGCAGATTCCGACCTCAACTTACGTGCCAACATTCACACAACAGATTCATTCAGTACCTTAACGGTAGAGAATTGCAATAGAACGGATGCCGGAAAATATGTGTTTACTGTAGAAAACAACAGTGGTAGCAAGTCTATTGCTTTTACAGTGAAAGTGCTAGATACTCCTGGACCACCAGGTCCTATTACATTTAAGGACGTGACTAGAGGCTCCATCACTTTAATGTGGGATGCTCCAATTTTGGATGGTGGTGCACGTATCCATCATTATGTCGTGGAGAAGCGAGAAGCAAGCCGACGTAGCTGGCAGGTTGTTAATGAAAAATGTACCCGCCAAATAGCTAAAGTCACCGATCTTGCAGAAGGAGTGCCCTATTTTTACCGCGTCGCAGCAGAAAATGAATATGGAGTAGGTGAACCATGTGAATTAACAGAGCCAGTGGTGGCCACTGAAGAACCTGCTCCACCTAAGAGATTAGATATTGTTGATACCACTAGGTCATCTGTGGTACTTGCTTGGCTTAAACCTGATCATGACGGTGGCAGCCGTATCACTAGTTATCTACTAGAGATGAAACAGAAAGGAACTGAAGTTTGGCGTGAAGCAGGTCAAACGAAGCATCTTACTTTTACAGTAGAAGGTCTTACGGAGAACAATGAATACGAATTTAGGGTCAGAGCCAAGAACGATGCTGGCTACAGTCAGCCAAGAGAAGCTTTCTCCTCTGTCATTATTAAAGAGCCACAGATTGAACCAACAGCAGATCTTAGCGGAATAACTAAGCAACTTATAACTTGCAAAGCTGGAAGCTCCTTCACTATTGACATACCAATTAGTGGACGCCCTATTCCAAAAGTAGCTTGGAAACTTGAGGAAATGAGACTCAAGGAAACTGATAGAGTGACTATCAAGACAACCAAAGAAAGAACTACACTGACTGTTAAGGACAGCATGAGAGGCGACTCGGGTAAATATTATTTGACTCTTGAGAACACGGCTGGTGTGAAGACCTTCACCGTCACAGTTATAGTTATTGGAAGGCCAGGTCCAGTTACACGCCCCATAGAGATATCATCAGTGACAGCAGAATCCTGCGTCTTGTCCTGGAAGGAACCTGAAGATGATGGTGGCACTGATATTACTAACTACATTGTGGAAAAACGTGAATCTGGCACAACGGCATGGCAGCTCGTGAACTCCAGCGTCAAGCGTACCCAGATCAAAGTTACTCATCTCACTAAATATATGGAATATACTTTCCGTGTCAGTTCTGAAAACCGATTTGGTGTCAGCAAGCCTGTTGAATCGGTTCCTGTTGTGGCTGAGCATCCATTCGGTAAGGAAACCGTTAGCGTAACGAATGGGCATACACTTGTTCCAGTTTTGCTTGAAAAAGAATCCAAACAATTTAACAATTCTCTCACTTTTTTTTTAATTAGTGCCCCCAAGTCCTCCCACAAGACCCGAGGTCTATTTTGTTTCGGCCAATGCCATGTCCATCAGATGGGAGGAGCCGTATCATGACGGTGGCAGCAAAGTTGTGGGATACTGGATTGAAAAGAAAGAACGCAACACAATCCTTTGGATGAAGGAAAACAAGACTCCATGCTTTGACTGCGACTACAAAATCACTGGACTTGTAGAAGGTCTGGAGTACCAGTTCAGAACGTATGCATTAAATGCTGCTGGAGTGAGCAAAGCCAGTGAAGCCTCTAGGCCAATTGTGGCTCAAAATCCAGTTGGTAAGTATAACACCGAAAAAGGTATAACTCCTATTTTTATTTAAAACAGAGGTTCCCAAACTTTTTTGTGTCGTAGACCCCTTGCTATGTTTTTCGGTTTTGGGCGGCGGCGGGGCTAGTGATGTAATTAGTGCTGATTTTTTTTTTCCCGGGATATTTAACTGAATTTTTTTTTCCGGGATGGGGGCGGGAAAGACTAGTAAAATCCGGGACTTTCCCGGCCA
>JANHGC010002549.1:151153-162736 GCA_027560395.1 Boaedon fuliginosus | reverse complement strand
AGGAAGGAAGGAAGGAAGGAAGGAAGGAAGGAAGGAAGGAAGGAAGGAAGGAAGGAAGGAAGGAAGTCCTGGAACATCTCTGTTTGTTTTTAACAGTTTATGAAATCAGTCATCAAGAGAATATTAAAGATTTCAATGTGGCAGTAAAATATGCCATGATTTGGATATAATAATTAATGTGTGTACTACTTTAAACTAGTTTATAATTCTATTTTGCATTTTAACTGTTTTTAGTTTCCTCGGATAGTCAGTTGAGTAAAAAAAAACTGGGATGGAATTCAAACCATTATCATTGTCATCATCATCTTGGTGTCTCCTAAATTAAAGGCAATTCTAGCAATCCAGGAATCAGGATCCAAAGAAGATATATCATAAATATTGGGGAATGTTTGGGTGGCCGCATAAATTTTATCTAGCTTTCAATAGGGGGGTTTATTTTGAGGTGACCTCCCTGGAACCTGAAAATAGTCCTTTGCTGACAATAAAATTTGCAAATACTGTGAGCTCATCTTCCTTTTTTTGCCTCTTGCTAGCCTGTGTTCTTCGCACGAGGCACTCTAAGAGGCAGCTGCTCTCTTGTTGGCTGGATGATGCATAGTTATTTGTGGCTGAAATTAATGAGTGGATGGTTTATAGAGCAATATCACAGCTCTTCACGGAAGCCTCAAGGACAAGTCATGGACTATGTTAGCATGAGTCTCTGCAAAGGCAAAGGATAAAAGTCTGGCTGTTGGGGAACACAAAAACGCATTATCATTTGAACTAAAACTCTCACACAGTTGGATAAAAAAGAAAACAACTAACTAACCAAATATCCACGTGTCAGTGATACACCCCATCAGCCAATTAAAGTTCTGTAATATACAATCCTGGCTGACAGAAAGCAAGATTGCTTGGCCAAGACATGAGGTCTTCCATATATAAACTCAGTTGATGGCCTAAAGGTAAAGGTAAAGGTTTTCCCTGTGTCTAGGGGGCAGTGCTCAACTTAGTTTCTTGGCTGAGGGAACCAGCTTTGTCCAAAGGTATTTCCAGGGTCATGTGACCAGCATGACTATACACCAACACTCTTACGGAACAATCTTACCTTCCCATCAAAGTGGTACCTATTTATCTACTTACATTTGCATGATTTCGAACTGCTAGGTGGGCAGGAGCTGGAGCAAGGAACAGGAGCTCACTCTTTCACACGATGCCTGGTCTAGAACCTGGGCTGTTCAAGCTAATAAGCTCAACTTCTTTAACCACTGAGCCATCACATTCCATGCTGATGGCCTGAGTGGGGGGAATCCAGTGGTCCAGGAAATGCTAAGGTTGGGCTCAATACTCTTTGAAAATCTTTCACCAAACACTCTGGCAAATATGGGGTTAGAAGATTGCACTACAGTTTTCCAGAAGAAGGAAAAATTCCAAAAGAAGGAAACTGGGAGGAAGCTTCATGATTCTTCTCTTTCCCTTGGGATTAAATAGAAGCCTGGGAAGGCAGGGGGGATGAAGATGGCTGACAAGATCATGGTGCAATGAAAGACAAGATAGTCACCCAGATCTCTTGACGGCCTCTGCAACTAAATAAGTTCAAAACCTCCACTTTCACTGCAATTACCTTCTTCAAATGCATTTTCCCCCATGAAAGCAAGTAAGAACTGGTAAGAAACAATGTTAGGGAATTTCTCTAGTGGTGACTTGCTGTTATTCCATCTCTGAAGCTATGCAGGCCAGATCCAGAAGATGATTTCATCAGGAGTCTCTTTGGAAGTCCTACCAAGAATGATCTTAGTCAAGAAATCCAAGATGCGTTTATGAAGGAAAGATACTATTTTCATTTTAGAAGAAAGAGTATTAGTTATGTTCACCACTTTGAGTCATTTATAAGAATAACAAAGGTGGGATTAAGAAAAAGTGTGAACTGGTTGCCAAACACCCAGATCACGAGTATGGGATTATTTATTTATTTTATTTATTTATTAGATTTATACTCCGTCTCTCTTCCCCAGTCAGAGGGAACTCGAGGGAGCTATGGGGTGGTACAATGGCTGGAACTTTGAGGATTGGTCATAAATCTCCTTTTTCGAGCACTATCATAGGTTTGAATGCTTGCTGAATGGTCAGTAAGTAAGGACTACTTGTATCTCAACCCTAGAAGCTCATGCTCCATTCTGTCCTTCCACCTTCTTGTAGGTACCCTTTCCATTTTTGACCAGGCTGTGTGAAGCAAGTTCTCCCCTGCCCACAGTTCTGCAAAGATTCCTTTCCACTGCCTTTACTTTTTTATGGTGCATGATAGGAATATTATTATTTCCTAGAGACTATCAGGGCCACGATGGCTCAGTGGGTAAGACACTGAGCTTGTTGATCAGAAAGGTCGGCAGTTTGGCGGTTTGAATCCCTAGTGCCGCATAATGGAGTGAACTCCTGTTACTTGTCCCAGCTTCTGCCAACCTAGCAGTTCAAAAGCATGTAAAAATGCAAGTAGAAAAATAGGGATCATCTTTGGTGGGAGGGTGACAGTGTTCTGTGCATCTTTGTCATATAGTCATGCCAGCCACGTGACCACACAGATGTCTTCGGACAGTGCTGGCTCTTCGGCTTTGAAACGGAGTTGAGCCCTGCCCCCAGAGTCAGGGACCGACTAGAATGTATGTGTGAGGGGAACCTTTACCTCTACCTTTATCCCTATTGTATTCTGAAAAGCACCTGATGTGTCACTATAAACAAACAATAATAAAGATATCTGGAAGGACATACATCAAGTACAAATTTTTAATGACCAATTTTTAGTAGAAGACTTAAACACACCCTCATATAGATATCTAAATAGAGGATTAGTTACCAGAGAATGAAAATAGGTGGAATTAAATTCTTTGATTGTGTTTGGATCTTTGAATAATTAGGTGATATGCACTGTTTGCAGAGGCTTAAATTGATCAATGGAATAACATGGATAGTTTGCTCTCCTTTTCTTCCAGAGGATGTCTAGGATCAAAGCAGACCCAGGATTCATAAGATAAAAAAGAATTAAATGGAGCTACTCAACAAATATATTAGCCTTAATCCTGACATATCCTTCTGAGAAAGGAAAAAAACCCCCACTCCAAATACAGTGGAATGTTGGGTCGCGAACGCTTCTGCTCACACCAAATCTGGTGACAAACCAAAACTTTTGAAAACTTTTTTGCTTCTGGTCGTGAACAGATCCTCAGGTGGTGACCAAAAACAGCCACAGTGATTTTCCCTGCCACTGTGATTTTCTCTTCTGCACATGCGCAGAATTCCATGCATGCGCAGAACACTCTTGTTTCTGTTCACAACTAAATTGTGTTGTGAACAAAGCCCTGGAACGGATTACGGTCATGACCCGAGGTTCCACTGTATGAGGAGACCAATAGATGAATATACTTTATAAAATGAAACAAAAAAATGTTAACAAATTATTATATTTATATACAATAGTTACTTACCAAGCACATCTGAATTATACTAAAGTAACCAAAATATCTTTACAGTCCCCAAGGCATGTCGCAATGTTTGGAAATTGAAAGTTGAAAAATTTGACATGACCTACATATGGATAATTGGATATTGGATATTGGATAATTTTCTTTGAACAGGTAGTGTTCAACATATTCTTCTTATAAAGCATCATCAGGCAATTTTCCATAAATATTTAAAGCAATGTTAAAGTTTTTGGAATATCAAGATTTCCTCTCCAACAGTCTCTCATTTGTCAATTACAGGTAATCCTCAACTTATAAACATTTGTTTAGCAACCACTCAGTTACAACAGTACTGAAAAAAATGTGACTTACAGCTGGCTCTCACATTTACAGCATCCCCACTGTCATATGATCAAAATTCAGTTGCTTGGCAACTGACTTGCACTGATTGTTGCAGCATTCGGGGATTGTGATTGCCATTCACAGCTGCCCCAATCAGTTTCCAATAAGAAAGTCAGCGGAGGGAGCCTGATTTGCTTAATGATCATGTAATTCAGTTAAGCAAGTAATTCACTTAACAACCAGGCCAAAAAGGTCATAAAATTGGACACAACTCACTTAACAACCGCTTTGCTTACCAATGGAAATTCTCATCTCACCAACTGAGGTCATAAGTGGAGGATTACCTGTAATTCCTGACACATTTTAAAACCAACCCACATTTTCTCTACACCTTCAAATTTCAATGTTTCCAGCACGTGTGGAAATATCACGTGTGGAAGTAGAAATCAATAAGATTTGAAATAATTAATAGAAGTTGTTCTTCGATTTTTACTTTTCATTTATATATTTTATAAATGAAAAGTAAAGTATTATACTGTACAGTATTATACTGTACTCATAGTATATTGATTTGGAATATTGCCTCACTATTTATTTATTTATTTATTTATTTATTTATTTATTTATTTATTTATTTATTTATTTATTTATTTATTAGATTTATACCCCGTCTCTCTGCCTCACTATTTATTTATTTATTTATTTATTTATTATTTATTTATTTATTTATTAGATTTATACCCCGCCTCTCTTCCCCGGTCAAAGAGAACTTGAGGCGGCAATATACGGTATGATAGTAAATCTAGAAAAATTTTGAATAAATATATGACTTTGAAATTTTTTTTTTACTGTTCTTAGAACAAAGTTTACCAGACTGTATTCTAGGATTTCAACATCTATGTCCCCTATCCACTCAAACTAGAGACTGGGGACTTTCACTTTACCCTATATGGAGGGAACTAGTTTAGAGTTGTTTGTCTTCCAATATCACAGAATTGAAGACTGCTATGATTATGATTTAGTACATTGTTCTGGATATTGAATACTTTAAATATTTCTCTTTATTAGGCTCACATATGGTAAATATATATACAAATGTCAGCTTCATGTACAGAAACAATCAGAGGAAGTAGTTCAAAGAACCATTCCTCCCCTTTCTCTGAGACCTGTTTTTTTTAAATCAGCCGCAAAGATCAAGAAGTGTCAGGAGATTAAGATTTTCCATCCTCGAGGCATTGTGTGCACATTAGCAGAATTGCTCTATTTGTCCGTAATTCGTTTTTAATTTCAAGATAGATAGGTGTGACAGAGAGAGGAAGAGCTATAGAATGGGAAGTAGGAGAGAGATCGTGAGACAGGAAGGGTGTTAGTTCTGAAACTATTGGAGATGAGGTTAAATGCGGCTTTTCAAATAGATTTCTAACATCAATCATAGGTTGTTGTTCTTTTTAAAGCAAGCTGTCTGGGAGCTATCTTAAAAATCTTTATAACTCCTGTTTAATAAAAGAGGTTTATTATGATGACCGTCATCTGATTATTATTATATTGGTACATTAAAATAAAATCATGTTCAGGCTAATAGGAACAAACTAAAGAATAGAAGAATTGGGTGGGGTGGGGGGAGAAGTACTAACCCTGATCTCTGAATTGTCCTCAAATTCATATGCCAAGTAATAAAATGAAAAAGTCCAACCTAGTTAGTTAGTTGTTGAATTTCAGTTCATATGTCAGCTTCAGTAAAAAAAAGTATGGACTCCTGATTGATAGTGAAACATGCTCTGTTGTTCTCTACTTTGAGAAATATAAATTCTTAGATCTAATGATATAAGGAGTTAAAAACACTTATAGAGTCTGACTGGATAAAGTCAATCAGTCTAGTCCATTTCTGGAATAAATGTTAGAATTCTAGTCAGCAAAGAAACCACTATTGCTGAGTAGTTGAATGAATCTTCTCAATGATACTATACTTGACGAATCAAGGAGATAGTAGTGAAATGTTCAAGCAAGTTATACATCCATGCAATTCATATTTAACTAGATTGCTAATCATGCAAAACTTAGTCAAACGCTTTGCTGACACCAAGACCAGTATGCCTGTACAAAGAGTCAGTTTGATATACTGGAAGTCCTCATTTAGCAACTACAATTGGGACTGGCAACTTGGTTATTAAGTAAAGAAGTTGCTAAGTGAAGTTGCTAACTTGTGCTTATGATTTTACTTCAGCTTTCCTTTGCTTTACAAATCAGTGAAGGTCATAAACATAAGGACTGGCCATGAAATTATTTTTTCATCTCCATCGTAACTGTGAACAGTCAATAAATGAAGCAGTTGCTAAATGAGGACCACATGTGACTGTGTATTCTAGTCTTAGGCTCAAAGCTAATTGGGTGATTTGGAGTAAATCATCCTTTCTCAGCCATTGGAAGCAGTCAATGGCTTCTGAAATCTTGCCAAGGAATTGCAGGGCTTGTCCAGGCAGTCAACAACACACAAAGACACACAAATATGTCTGTAGAGCATTCTTATAATATCAGCAAGTTGTCCAACAATTTTTTTTAAAAAAAAATTGGACTAAATGGTATACATGGGTGGAGAAGAAGGAAAAAAGAGGTTAAGAATCGAAATAAGTAGCGTGATGAATTTACTGTAAGACATTGGATTTGAAAAGTTTTGAAATATAAGACAATAAAGTAATTGTATATAACTGTAAATAATAGGATAGGTAATTAAAATAAATACATAGAAATTATTAAATTGAGTCATTGATACTGTAGTAGCAATTGTCTATATATGTTTTTGTCTGTATGTTTTTAAATAATAAAAATTATTTAAAAAAAATTCAGATGATTGTCCATTGATTCATATTTATGATGGTTGCAGTGTCCCAGAATCATGCTCTTGGCTTTTGTGACCTTCTGTGGGGAAACCAGATAAGTTACTAACTTATCAATGCAAGTGATTCACTTAACAACTGTGACAAGAAAAATGGGGCAAAAAGTGGGGTAAAATTCACTTAACTGTCTCACTCAGCAACAGAAATTTGGGACTCAGTTGTGGTTATAAGTTGAGGGATGGCTGTATTTGCCTTTCTCTAGTCATCATGAACTTTTCCCATTCTCCAAGTTTTCAGAGACAATTCAGATTCATAAAAGTTTAAGCTCCAGTAAGTTCCTTTACTACTCTAAGATTCAAATAATGTGATCACTGAAATTTAAACTCATCCAGGTAATATTCTCTGACTATGTTTCCATTAATCTCAAGCTTCAGTCCTGTTCTTCCATTTTATTTTTCATAAATAATATGAAGATTGAGTCAATCCCTCTCTTCAATCCAACCTATTTTACAGGAATGTTATTGTGAGGAAAATCAAGGAGAGAACTACCTTGAGTTCCAGAAGAAAAGAGAATATACATCTGATAAACCATTTACCAGATACACAAACACATTGTTGTCTCTTGTTGAAGAAAATAGGCAAAAGACGAGTTCAGTATGTCTGTCTTTACTTTACTACTTTGTTAGCATATTGCTATATTCCCTGAACAGCTAGTATATTGAATTTCCCACTTTCTTTTATATTTAACAGATTGCAATAATTTTGTTTGGTTCTTCTCAACATACTTACAAGCCTCAGCCATTTATGATGTTAATCTTGTTAACAACATCACTAAATCTTTGAACTACCTCTCTGAACACTTCCTTCTGCATAGATGAACAGTGATCTGGATGTGAAGGGGGAAACATTATTTGGGAACATAATTTCTGTTTACACATTTTTAAATAAAACATGATGTGAAGGTTCCTCACACATGTAGAATCACTATTTTTCCTTCTGCAAAGTCCAATATAGAGAACCAAAGAACCAACTCCACACGGAGATCAGAACCATCCCCAATTTGCTCGCCTTCCGCAGAGCTGTTAAGACTTGGCTCTGTCGGCAGGCTTGGAATTAACATCTCCCTCCCCTCTTAGTGTAAGTGAGATTAGTATGAATGTGTTTTGATTATTTTTATATTATTGTACTATTGTACTTTTTTTAATATTGTAAGCTGCCTCGAGTTCCCCTTGACCTGGGAAGAGAGGCGGGATATAAATCTAAATAACAACAACAACAACAACAATAATAATAATTCAGATTTTTACTAATCCTTGCAATTGCCCTGATCTTTCTAATGTCTTCCATTTCCCCTTCGCAATTTAATGTCTCCTTTTTAAAAATCCTGAAACATTTTGAGCTCCTTGTCCCATGTATTTGTTTTGCTTTAGAACTTAATTGATGCAAGTATTAGAATTTTACAGGCTGGAATATGTACTAAAACCATTTAGTTTAGAATTGTTGTATGGCATTTCCAAATAGATGTCTTTTACTTCAACCCTATGTCAAATTATATTTAATAAGTACTTCACTGTCAGGTCCCTTATTTTTAGTAATTATAATAATACAAATTTTGATGGAATCAAACGTTTTCAAAGGTTCATCTTAGAGAACATAGAAATTAATAGATTTTTTAATCCTTGTGAAAAGTTTGGATGTTTGCATTTTAACCTTTAAAAAATGCCATGTAGTAAATGAATGTGTGTATGTCTGTGTGTTTCTCTCTTTATATGTGTACACATACACACCACCTTATTGTATTATGCAGTTAAATACAACATGCAAATGAAAAGCAATTCAATTATTCAGTGTCAATTCAGCACTGCAACCTCCGAGATCTGCAGTCCATTCTTCCTTTCCATTTTAAAGTCAGTGTGTATTGTTCAGTCTCTCTTTCACTGTCTTTTAAAGAATTCTTTGTTTGGATTTGGATCAACAGACTACCATTAATTTTAATAGTTCTCCTTAGTATAATGTCATTCTCCTTATCTCTCTCTTTTCTTCTTTCCTTTGACTCTGCCTTTGAACATTAATCTGTTCTGCTGCAATAAGTATTCTCACTTGGGTCTGATCTTTGTGTTTGCATTGCCTGAGCCTAAATGTGTTTGGTGATTTCTTCTGAGACAGTGACTTTTGTATCTGGAACACCAAAAATAAAAGTCTTTGCCCTGTTTGGGGAATGTTTAGATCTGGGATGCTAGAGCAAATCCTAAGAGCTTTGATCTGAGATTAAATTTTCAGAGATTCTGTGAGAGTATGCAGTAGTAACATGGTCTCTAAAATTCAAAGATCTCTAGGTTTACTTATGTTCCTGTATCTACAGAATTTCCAGTTAATTTTAATAAAAAGATTAACCTTGTGACATCTGCATATTAGGAAGCTATCATATACCAAAGCAGATTATTGGTTATTTCAGATTAGTTTTGCCTTCACTAGGGATGAAGAAGTACTGTTTAGAAGTGCTGTCTCCAAGGTGGGTCTCCAACCTTGGCAACTTGAAGACTTGTGAACTTCAACTCCCATAATTCCTCAGCCAGTTTGCCAAGTTTGGAGACCCCTGGTCTAGATGTTATTGGCGCATATTAGCCCAGTCAGGACAGCCAATGGCAAAGAATTAAAGGAATGACATCGCACTAAATTACCAGTCCTGATGTGCATTAATTTGTAGTTTACAACTGGTACTTATTTTGTAATGAAAGTAAAATATTTTCTGAGTTAAGTTTTCTTCATTTTTCAGTATGTCACTTTTTTCAAAATAAGCCATTAGAAATATTTACCCTTTACATGCCTACATTTGAAAATTCATTTCTGGTTCAAAAATGCTTCTTTTCAAAGAAAGGGAAGAAGTGTTTTCTGGGTACACCATTTTTAATCAGAAATGGATATTTGGCAGTATAGGGAGTCTTTGACCTACGGTCACAATTGGGATCAGAATTTCCATTGCTATGCAAGACAGTCGTTAAGTGATCACACCCAATTTTACAATCTTCTTTCCCATGATTGTTAAGTAAATCACTTCAGTTAAGTGACTCATGTGGCTGTTCAGCAAATCCAGCTTTCCCCATTGACATTGCGAGAGCCGCGGTGGCAGAGTGGTTAGAATGCAGTACTGCAGGCTATTTCTGCTGACTGACAGCTGACAGCAGAATTCGGCAGTTCAAATCTCACTAGGCTCAAGGTTGATTCAGCCTTCCACCCTTCCGAGGTCAGTAAAATTAGGACCCAGATTGTTGGGAGCAATATGCTGACTCTGTAAACTACTTAGAGAATGCTGTAAAGCAGTATGAAGCAGTATGTAAGTCTAAGTGCTATTGCTAGTCGAAAGCTGGCTAGGAAGTTTGAAAATGGTGATCACATGACCCTGGGATGCTGCAAACATCATAAATACATGCTGATTGCGAATTGCCTAAATTTTGATCATGTGATGGTGGGAGATGCTGCAATGATCATAAGTCTGAGGACCAGTTGTAAGTCATTTTTTCATCATTTTTTTTCATTATAACTTTGAACAATTCCTAAATGAAGGGTTGTAATTCGAGAACTACCTTAATATGATTTTGGGCCTTGAATTAAAGCATACTCAAATCTAAATATCTGGTTTAAATTTGTTGGGATAATAGAAATACATATGTAAGCAATTCAGCTCAGTCTATAGAACAGGTGCACCGCTTGCAGTATTCTAATTACAGTTGCTAAAAATTATTAGAGAAGCATCTCATCATTTTCATGCAAAACTACATTTTTCGTTAGTTAGCTCTAAAAAGTCCACTCTATAAAGAGAAAAATTAAAATATAAAAATACAAAAAGCGCCATATTTGATATTGTGCCTGTTTTGTATCGTGCCAATAACAGAAGCCCAGACTGCAGTCAAAATATCAGTCTAGGAAAGTACCAAATCACTTTGCACTGCTTCTCACTGGTGTTGTGACATGGCAATGATGTGATTACCTTAATAACATGAAATTGCCTGCCTTATTTATTTAGGAAATCACTGCCTGGTTATTGGTAGTGACAGCCTAGAGTGCAGGATTTAGAAGAGTAAATCCAGCTGGCAATCCCAGAAAAGTCTATTTTTTCTGTCATTCGTAGAGAGGGGAAGCAAATGGCTACAAAGGAATAAACAGAAAGGTTTTTTCCTTTTCATTGATGCAATAATTCACATATCAAGGCTGGGCTTACTATGTGCCATAGTTTCATGGAAAGAACCACTTGTATTGTAGTTGCAATGTCAACACACTCTGCCAAACTTTGTTCTGATTCTCAGTGAGAACAAGAGAAGAAAGGCTTCGGTAGAAAATTCAGTGCAGGAGATTTTAGCTTTGGAGGCCCATAGATCTGTATGAAAATGTGCAAAAAAGTCTAAGCATCACAATAAATTGCTGTAATGGAAATCGGCAGCCACAAAATGTTGGAGCACCACTTTTCTTCTTGTGTCTATAGTTGTATATGAGTGGGAAAAGGAGGTGGGGATTTTATTACTTTCATAGTCCTTCTGTGTTTTTTCGTCTGACATGATGTTCTCTCATTCTTTCATATCACTTCCCCATTAAGATTCATCTGTCCAAAAGTTCTGCAGCTCTGTGATGTTACCTTGAGGGCTGAGCTGATTTATTTTCATTCATTTGTGGTGTATCTGAAATCACACCTTTTTCTGTCATGTCTTTGGCTCTGTGAAGTCCACAGAGTCACAATCCATTTGTCCATTTGAGGAAACTGTATCTCCTCAAACCTGCCAACTTTTGGTTTTTAGGTCTTTCAAGGGGAAGGGTAGCTTTACAGTTTTGCAGCTTTTGTTCAAGAATTTCCGCCTTTTTTTTTAGTAGAACCAAACAAATCTATAGTATCAGCTCCGTCGCCCGTGCAAGCAATAAAACAGCAATAAATCAGTTGGAGCAATGGCTCTGAAATGCTTTTATTCAATACAGCAAACGAG